>JAJOOH010011875.1:0-39801 GCA_029582605.1 Solanum gracilifrons | reverse complement strand
ATATATATATATATATATATATATATATATAATAGTGTTATATTTTTTTTAAAAATACTTAAATATAGATGTGTGAACCCACATTCAAAGTATCATATACAAATACGACGATGAGTGGGTGCACCTCTCTAAGTGAGGATAAATTTAAATCTTATATATATATATATATATATATTGTTTTTCTTAATAACACCTCTCCAAGTGGTTATCAGTAATACTTTTGACGTTTCAACAATTTTTTTTATTTCTTATTTTTTACTTTAATCTTTCAAAGTTCAAGAGTTACATTGAAAATTCCTAAAATAATTATATAAAATAAAATCAAATTTGTATATTAAAATTTAAAAAACTAGTAATATTATGTATTTTGGACCTATAATTTTAAAAATTTAATGATTCATATTAAGAACCTAACGGCCAAACCGTTCAAATTCATAATTTAGATGTATCTTTTTGTAATAGTGCACCATCCTTATGAAATCCTGAATACGCCAGCATCCTTTGCAGGATTCCACCTACACAACACATAATAAACATGTCCCATAACTATGTTCCTCCATAGGTTGTCTTAGATAAACATAAGCTAGTGACTTAAAAATAGAAAATTTTAGTATTGAAATCAATGTGAATATCTAACTTCTCAAAAAGAAGCCCTAACCCTTAATTTTCATAATAAGCTTTAACAAATTTGAGGTACAAACTTTAAAGGCTTAAGTCATCGACGGCCCCTTAAAGTTGTCCACATAATTTACTTAGACACCTTAACTAGGACTTGTACCTATTGAACACCTCTACTAATTCGGATTTGAACCTTTTGAACACTTTTTTGACAATCAGCTAAAAGTATGAAATGTGTGTAATACACTCGCGATGATGTGGAAAATTGACAAATCAATGAAGTACATGTGGCATTTTGATGAAAAAATAAAACATTAAAATTGAAGTTGCCATCCACCTAGCTACAAATCAAGCAACTTGTTGCAATGTCCAATGATGCATTGAGAAAATTGGGTTGTTGAAAGAGCTTCTACTCTTTAATCATTGAAGGGTATTTTAATGCACAAATGGGTTTCTATGAAATAAATGTTGTTAAGGGGCCTCCTGAGATGATCTTTACACTTAGAATAGATAAAGGAAATGATTAATTTTTCAGAAAATTCCACATGTTTAAGATCACAAGTGATGTGTTGTTCAAGATATGGTTTCCATATGCGTTACATTTATTTCTTAGATTTCTAGTCTTTTCATAACCTGAACTTACATTACATTGTTGTTATTAGGTTCCATTCCACTCTATGTTTCATTTAATTGCTTGGCTATGATTCTCTTTGTTTCCCAATTTGTGTATTTAATATTTCTCTTATTGAATCTAGCCCTTCTTTATGTCCGTGCAAGATTTATCATAATATTAGAGGAAAATTTTAGTTAAAAGGGAAAACCAGGGAAAGTGGATTATTTATCTTCACGGACTGGATAAAAGGATCAGGCCTACCTTTATCATAGCAGATAAGATTTTGATGCTTTGAAATGTGGATGGAAACAAGTTACTGAAGTTTATGTCATTAATGGTGGAGATGATTATCTTTAACATTTGTAGATCAACGGAAATATCTTTTGATAAGTGTTACTATTTTCGGATGTTTTGATGATCTCTTCACAAATGCAGAAACCCGGTCCTCTGCAGAGTTTGCTCGTCTAGGTCTGTGTGCTATACAACTGAAAAGTTGTCACGTCAGAAGTTGATGAGGTCGTCAGTGTACCACACCAATCAGAATGGACAAGGTTGTTTTGTCCAACGGTCAGTAACTCTTTATGGTTGATATAGTCATCATGACAAATAACAAATCACTCATTTCATTCAAAAAGAGAATATTCAAGCTTCAACAAAACAACAAGGGACCTCATAAACTGACATATTACTTCCTAAACCAATTGTTATTTTGATTGCTTGTATTTATGCTTATATTGTAGGATTCGTTTCACTTGTGTTAGAAATGTTTCAAACCTTGGGTGAATCACTATAGGAGCTTACTTGAGAGAAACTTTGTATCTTACGTTAAAAATCTATATTAATCAGGTGGGTTAGTATAGTGGGCAAGCATGCATTGCTTTGGCTCATTGAGTGATAGTGTATTACTCATAATAGAGATTCGGAGGTTAATCTCGTGTGTTGTAAACTATATTTTACAGTTGCTTGAGAAAATTAGTAAAGATAGTTTGAAAATCCTTTGAGACAGGTTGTGATTTTACTCCCTTGAGCAAGGAGGTTTCCACGTAAAGTTGTGTGTGCTATCTTTACTTTCTACATTTACTTCAGTTTATCTTAACTGTGCTAAGGACCTGGTCCTATCGTAGTTAATGGACGCATACATTCCAGCAAGTACTATCAGAGCTTGACTTTTCTATTTGGGTAACACCAGGAAAAGAAAAGATCCTGAAGGAATGGCTGCTCCACCTAGCCTGGAAGAAGGTCAGTCCACCACCAGACCACCTCACTTTAACGGATAATTTTATGGAAGGTGGAAGACGCGTATGCGTGACTACATCAATGTTGAAGACACTGAGCTATGTGATGTGATTCTTGACGGACCTTACATTTCTACCAAAGATGTAGTAGATAGAAAACTTACCAAGGTGATTCCCAAAACCAGAAGGAAGTACAATGAAGCTGACAGGAAAAAGATAGAAAAGAACTATAGAGCAAAAACACTGCTAGTGTGCAGGATTGGTCCAGATGAGTACAACAGAAGCTCTGTGTGCGAGACAACTAAAGAAATATGGGATTGTCTCAAAACAGCTCATGAAGGAATGACACAAGTGAAGGAGTCTAAGGTACATATGCTAACGACTCAATATGAGAACTTCTGCACGAAGGAAGGCGAAACCATCCACGAGATGAATACAAGATTCACTTCCATAACCAACGAACTAAGTCGTCTTAGTGAGCCCATTCACCCAAGCAAACAAGTTTCAAAGATTCTCAGGGTGCTTCCCAAGTCATGGGAGAGTAAAGTGAATGCTATCACTGAAGCAAGAGACCTGAAGACACTCACCATGAATGATTTGATCAAAAATCTTCAAACCTACGAGCTGAACATGCAACAGGGGTCAAACATGAAGGAAGGAAAGTTGGAGAAATCAGTAGCCTTGAAAATTTCTCTAAATGATGTGTCAGAAGATGAAGATGAGATGGCTTACCTCACTAAGAGGTTTAAGAAAATAATAAAAAAGCATGGGGGGTTCAAACCTCGCAGAAAAGACCAGGTCCTAGATCATGCCAGAAGAAAGGCTCACACCGATCTAGTAGTGAAGAAAGCCTTTACAGTCTAAGAAATGGATCCAGTGAATCAGAGGAAGAAGAGGACAGTCATGAAGATGTCTCGATTATGGCCGTCAAAGACGATGAAACCGTGTTCAATTCCATTTTCTCACTTATGGAAAAATCGAAGACGAAGAGAACCAAGATGAGGTAACCCTTTTTTATCTCAAAAGTGATATAGATACTTTATCCATTAAAAGTCTAAGAAAACTTGTTGCAATTTTAATTGACTCAGTAGATGAACTAACCACTAAGAATACGATGATAAATTAAAAACTGAGTATGTGTAAGGATGAAAAGTCAGCCCTTAACTCTCAAATGTCTGAAATGAGTGTTAGGCTAAGTATTATAGAAAATAAGAACACGCTGCCCAACGAGGACCTCTGAGGGTAGGAAACGGAAACTCGGTAGCTTTGAGGTTGAATTAGAAGAAAAGTTAAAGGCATCAGAGTTTAAATTAGTGGCTTTTCTTGAAAAGAATTCTCAACTAATGAAGGACCTTAGCAAGATCAAAGAAGAGCTGAATCATTCCCTAAAATGGACTGATTCATCTAAGATCCTTTCGAACTTAGCCAATCAGAAGTTTAACAACTAAAAAGGGCTTAGGTTGTAGGCATATAGAACCTCCCTACAATCCTCACATAAAATATGTCTTTGTTTATGACATTCTTTTGTGTACCTATTGTGGAAGAAATGGCCATCTGAAAGAAAAATTTGAGTCTCTAAAGAGAGTGAATGAAAGGCAGGATAATTTTCTCAAGATAAGAAAAACATATGTAGAAAAGAAAAAGGCACCTAGTCCCAAATACCATTTTAGTAAGAACACTTTGCCTTCGTGGACATGAAGATTTCTCATTAAACCTTTTGACAGTTTTGGGAACTCCATCTCAAGTGGGTTCCTAAGTCTAATAAGTGATTCTTGTGCAGAAGAGAGGAAGAAGTCAGTGTTGGTACATGGACAGTGGATGCTCAAGGCACATGACTGGAGACACTCAAAACTTCCTCTTTTTGGAAGCACACCAAGGCGGTGGTGTGTCGTTTGGTGATGGAAAAAAGGGCTTCATTCTCGTAATTGACAAAATAGGAAGATCAACAGAACATTCCATAGATAATGTTCATTATGTGAATGGTTTGAAATACAATTTGTTAAGTGTATCTCAAATCTGCGATAAGGGAAATGAAGTTAAATTCTTATTTGATAGGTGCCTGGTTATCAACTGTGTTACTAACAAAGTTTGTCATGTCTGCCAAAAGAGTAAAAAATATGTATGTTGCAGATATGAACTCAAAGAAGGGGACAATCTCACGTGTCTAAGTGCTCAGACTGACAATGCAAATCTATGGCATAGACAATTGGGACATGTGAGCTCTTCATTTCTAAACAAGCTTGTTGCGGGGGACCTGGTCCGCAGATTTCCAAGGCTGAAGTTTTCTAACAGCAAAGTCTGTGAGGCCTGCGTAAAAGGGAAACAAACGAGATCATCTTTCAAACCCAAGAAAGGTCTAAGAACAACCAGACCACTAGAACTTCTCCACATTGATCTATGTGGACCTAACAGAATCCAAAGCAGGGGAGGTAATAAGTACATTATGGTAATTGTTGATGATTTCTCTAGGTTCACCTGGAATATGTTTTTGCGGACCAAGGATGAGACAACTGGACTACTGATCACCTTCGCCAAGGCAATTCAACTGAAGGTTAACTACAAGATTGCAAGCATCAGATCAGATCATGGCACAGAGTTTGAAAACGCACAATCTGAAGGCTTTTGTGCTGAAAATGGAATTCATCACAACTTCTCTGCACCAAGAACTCCTCAGCAAAATGGAGTTGTGGAAAGGATGAACAGGACCTTGGTAGATATTGCTAGAACCATGATGGTTGACTCAGGGCTTGCAATGAATATTTGGATAGAAGTAGTCAACATAGCTTGCTATGTTACAAACAGGTGTCTCATCAGGTCAGTGATCAAGAAAACCAGTATGATTTGTTGAACAATAGGAAACCTTCAATTGCTCATCTGAAACCTTTTGGTTGCAAATGTTTCGTTTTGAATAATGGAAAGGATGATCTTGGCAAGTTTGATGTCAGGACTGATGAAGAGGTGTTTGTTGGGTATTCATCTACCAGCAAGGCATACAGAGTTTTCAATAAAAGACATATATGTGTTGAAGAGAGTATAAATGTGATTTTTGACGAATATGATGATAAGAACAAGGATGAAAACAATGAAGACATTGAATTGGAGGAACTGATGAAGGGTCAACCAGATATAGTAATCCAAACTCCTGGAAGTAAACAGGTTCCAAAAGAAGGAAAAAGTGCAGAACTCACAGAAGAACCTGGTCTCTCTTGTGCAGCTCAGGAGGGAGACTCTCAGAACAAAGAGCATGAAGAATATGAATCTGTTGCTGATACTGAAGAGGAGATAACTAGAAAGTCCCGATGGAAACATTAATCTTCTCATCCTTTGGACAATCTTGTTTCTCCACTTGACTCTGGAATACAAACTAGATCCAAAACAAGAAATCTAGTTGCATATTCAGCCTTCATATCCACTATTGAGCCCAAGAACATCAAGGAAGCATTAAAGGATGTTGATTGGGTAACATCAATGCAGGAAGAACTCCATCAATTTGAGAGAAGCAAGGTATGGCACCTGGTCCCAAAACCCTTCAACAAAACCATTATAGGAACTAGATGAGTCTTCAGAAATAAACTTGATGAGCATGGGATCATCACCAAAAATAATTCAATACTCGTAGTACAAAGACATAATCAAGAGGAATGAATTGACTATGATGAGACCTTTGCACCTGTAGCCAGAATGGAAGCCATCAAAATCTTAATAGCCTTTGCTGCCTACATGGAGTTCAAACTGTTTCAAATAGATGTCAAAAGTGCCTTATCGAATGGGTATCTAAAGGAGGAGGTGTATTTCAAGCAACCTCTAGGTTTTGAAGATGCTGATCTCCCAAACCATGTGTTGAAGTTGGACAAAGTTTCGTATGGTCTAAAGCAAGCTCCCCAGAGCTTGGTACGAGGGCCTGTCAAAATTCTTGCTTGCAAATGGGTTCAAAAGAGGTAAAATTGATAATACTCTATTCCTAAAATCCAGAAGTAAGGAGCTGTTGATTGTGCATGTATATGTAGATGACATCATATTTGGAGCTACCTCAGATTCACTGTGCAAAAAGTTTACAGATTTGATAAGCAATGAATTTGAAATAAGCATGATGGAGCTTACATTCTTTTTGGGGTTGCAAATCAAACAGTCCCCTCAGGGCACGTCAATATGCCAAGAGAAGTACATAAAAGAATTGCTCAAAAAGTTCACAATGCTTGAGGCAAAAGTTCTTGACACTCCTATGAACACAAATGTCAAACTTAACATGGATGAAGAAGGAATTGATGTTAATAAGAACATGTATAGGGGAATTATTGAGTCACTTCTCGACTTCACTGCAAGCAGGCCTGACATTGTTTTCAGTGTAGGGATTTGCGCAAGGTTCCAAGAAGCACCAAAGGAATCACACTTGAAGGCAACCAAGCGAATACTGAGATACTTGAAGGGAACAAAAGACCTGGTCCTCTTCTACCCTTCTGGGGACTCATTTGATCTAATTGGTTATACTGATGCTGACTATGCAAATTTTCTTATTGATCGAAAAAGTACTTCAGGCATGGCACATTTCCTAGGATCATCACTGATTTCATGGGGCACCAAGAAGCAAAATTCAGTAGCCTTGTCTACAGCAGAAGCAAAATATGTGGTTATTGCATCTTACTGTTCTCAACTCTTATGGATTAAGCAGCAACTCAAAACTTTTGGTGTTCTCACAGACACTATTCCCCTCATATGCAACAACACAAGTGCAATGAACATGTCCAAGAACTTTGTTCAGCATAAGAGGACTAAACATATAGATGTGAGGCATCACTTTCTAAGGGATAATATTGAGAAGAAAAATGTGGTAATGAGATTTTGCAAGACAGAAGAACAGGTAGTCAATAACTTTACAAAGCCCTTGAGCAAAGAAAACTTCTTCAAGAACAGACTGAAGCTGGGAATGCACAAAGTCACCTGACTTTATAGCAAGCCTGCATGAAATCTCATTTTCTGAATATGTTAGGGATGGCAGATATCTATTCAGGTTGTATTGCTTATCATTTGAGAATTCACATCTGGTACCTTACTGCAGGTACACACTCAGGGCATGTTGGCTAGAGGGAATATCAAATCATGCAGGCAGGACTATCTATAGAAAGGGACCTGGTCCACCAAAGGTTAGTATCATTTATGCTACACAGTTTTCAGTCAACGGTCAGTCCACATGTCCTTCCCCACATTCATTATGCTAGTTTCAGACGGCCTTTCACTTTAAATCCAAGCGTCGTTACTGTTTAGGGACCCGATACCCTTTTTAAATACAATCTCTTGAGTGAATCCAAACATCCAAAATTCTACCTAATATTATCTCTGAATTCACTCTTCTTCCTTCAAATCTTCTTATCCTCTTTCTTAAACAAAATGACTAACTCGTCTTCTTCTTCAAAACTCCCTATCTCCCAAGAAATTGAAACTCCCAGTTCATTCAATTTCTCCCCCAGAAGAATATTCGTCCATACCAGTCTGTGGGGTTGGTGAGACTGATGAATCCAACACACCACACACTGACGTGGCGGTGTCTCATGCACTCCAATCTGGGGAAGTCTTATCCTGTTCTCCCACTTTAGTTCTATCCGGTGAGAAATTTGAAAATTCTGAGGCCCAGTCAGTTGTGAAGCCCATTCTTGGAATACCCTCTGAACTTGAAATGGTGTCTAGGGCTATGTTATCTACCATGTCTGAGAGGCTTTTTGAAGGGGATTTTCCTGAAGGGAAGGGTCCAGAGCCCAATATCTTAGCAGCAGTAGAGGAACTGGTTGTTGTACAAAGTTTGGCCTCCCTGAGAAGAGATGTTCAACCAACTCTGTTGGAACAAGAGTTGAGATCGCCGGAACAGGTCCCTTACAGCGCTCAACCTGTGTTCGACCAAACTCTTAAGTCATTTGATGTTGACAGTGAGGAAGAGAAGGAAGAAGAAACTTCTTGATGTGGCATAGAAAAGGGGTTCGAGCTGCTAACACCTTGACAATGGTTGTCTCAGATCTAGGGGCAGTTGATGATGTTCCTGAGACTAAACTCAACAATGAGCCTACAAGGTCTGAACGAGAAAGAAAAAGAAAGGGCAAGGGAAAGATAGTACAATCTTACACCAAAAGAGACAAGAAAAACTATGAAACCAGAGGAGCAGTTCAGAAGATAATGGGAAGTGCCGTAGCAGCAAATCAAATCCAAACTGAAAGAATCAGGAAAATAAGAATGGATGGCCATGTGCCTAAGGAACCTACCTTAACTCCTCTACATATAGGGTCAAGTGAGACAGATTCTGATGACATTATTCGAGTTGTGGTTAAAAGAAAGAAGGAAGCAGAGGTTGAACGGGTCAGAGCAAAGGGGGTCACAAGTTAGTGAAGAAGGCTCCCGTGAAGAAGGAGAGTGTGATTAAACAGGCTATTGTGAAACTGACTAGGGAAGAATTCATTGCATAAATGGAGAAACAAAAGGTGATGAATGGAAGATTCTTCGATCTTGAAATTCTTACAAAATTTGGTATGTCTACTCTCTTTGACTCTGTCTCTCTACAAGGTTGGGATCACCTGTTTGAAGCCCCATCACCTTATTTGTATGAACCTGAGGTGTGTGAATTCTATTACAAAATGGAGCTTCTAAGTGATGGAGGAATCAAGACAACAATGTGAGGGGTCGACATCTCTCTGAATGATGAAATCTTGGGCATCATTTTGAGTGTACCAGATCCGGTCCATTAAAGGATGCAAGCCCTCTAGTGAGTTTACTCAGTAGGCCACAAAGTGAGGGAACATCAGACGAGCAGGCCTGCATAAGAAATTTCATAAAGGGGAATACCAATTAATGTTTGAATTCATCAACAAGGTTTTGGTACCAAGGACTGAAAAGAGAACTGTTGCATCTGTTGCTGATCTATTTCTTATGGAAAAATAGGATGAAATTGAGGTCATCAATCTTCCTGCAATTATGCTCGAACACATGCACAAGTTAATAACTTGGAAGTCCGCCAAACATGGCATTCTTTATGGGTATCTGTTGAACTATGTGTTCAAACACTTTGAAGTACCTATTGGAAGAGGTGTACCTAGTAATGTCAAGTAGATATTCACTGCTATAACCCTCTTGGAGTATGAATGTGTTGAGGGAAAGGCAAAGGGCAGGTCTTATGTGTCAGATCTTTTAGAGCAGCTAGCCTCTCTCAACCGAGAGTTAACTGACCTTACAGTGATCCTGAATGATAAGGAGGTTAAGATTGCATAACTTAAGGCTTAGTTGCAAAGGGCTATCTCTGAGGGACCTGGTACCAGTTCTGTGGATACGAAGGAGGTTGAAAAGTTGAGAGCTAAGAATGAGCAGCTGCTGAAGACAAATGCCTAACTCAGTGAGGAAGTCCAAGCTCTCAACAATCAAATCATTTAAGCTCATGTTGATGTAAATGAGCGTATGACTTTGCTGATGAGATCTGTTACTACCCTTCCCCCTCCATCATAAATGTGTCATGTTTCCCGTTTCTCCAGTCTTTCTACCTAACTCTAGTGACAAGTGTACTGTTTTGACTGACTTTTGTGGTCATCTCTGTGATCTAATGACATTAGTTCTTATGCCTTGTTTGATTTCACGTATCAGGACATTTCATCCAATCCTAAGTGCCAACGATCGTAAAGTAGTAATATAACCCAACTAAGTGAGTTGGTAGGGTCAAGTCCCAAGTGAGTGGTTTGTAATTGAGAATCAATAGGCAAGTAAGAATATGCTCAAGTAAGAATATGCTCAAGTCAATCATAGCTAAAAACATTTACGAATAAAATCATGGTTCAAATATGGGGTGACACCGGTGTCAAATATTAGGGGGATTTGGTTTCAACTATCAGCTACAACAGCAAATAATACGAAAACAACAATTATAGAGAAGGGTTCTTGGGATGTGATCAGATTATGGGATAAGGTAGACAATCGGGTAATTGCAATTAATAGTGAATAACTGTAAATGAGTGAATAAGCTAGACTTTAATGGGGGTAAACTTTCTTTTGAACGATTTACCCCGAATCAAATTGGTTTTTCTCGAACACCAATAAGCAACGATTAAGAACAGCCTTCGCTTTAGTCCATTCATTCTCTCGAGATGAATGTGTGGAAAAGGGTTTAGGATCACTCTCTCAAGCTGAACCCATGACAACCCAATACCCATAGATTATCGATTCAGAAATTTTGGTTTTAATACCTCTCTCTCGAGCAAGCCAAAAACACGAAGTTGGGATTGTATTTGCAACTACAACCCATTAATTTCAACCACAATTACTGAATGAAATCACATTTAAACATCATTTACACTATCAATTAACAATACCCAGCAGCTAAATCAACGCATAATCACACCCCAAGAATTGGAATTTTAGCTAGACATCATAAAAAGGTAAAAATCGTTACCAAGTTGTGTTTCCATCAAGTAGGTAGGACTGATATAGTCTTTACAAAGGTCTATGATGAAGAATCTTCAACACGCACTTCCAATTTCTTAGAAATATAAATCTTCAAAGTTAAGGAAATATTGTCTCTAAAACTCAGTTCTAAGCTCTCAAACTTGAAAACTGAATAAAAATGAAAGTTATTGAATGTTAGATCCTAAATTAAGAATTTAAAAACGTATTTATAGTCGCCCAAAAATGCTGCGAAGGACCATTCAGCACAATAAGTTGGGATCGCCGATCCGTCGTTTGGTCAATTTCATTGCATTTTGGCTTTGGCCTTCAGCAACTTCAATCTCTATAACTTTGGGCGATATGGCACTGTATCGCGGAACCGTTTGGCGACTCACCGACTACTCCTTTCTATCATCAACTTGATTTTCTCCTTTAGGGCTTGGCACACTGGAACATTAGGCGAGACCATGGCCGTTCGGTAACTCGCCCTAATGAGTTAGGCGATCCTTAGGCTTTCTTTTCTTCGTTCTTTCAGCTGCCTTGTTCATTTTTACTCAATAGTGTCCATGCTTTGTTCCTCAATCCAAATACCTGAAATTCAAGGATTTACATCAGTTATTGGCACAAAATATACATTTAAGGACACTAAATCTATTAAAATAAATCCCTAAATGAGTCCAAATCGTGGACTCATCAACACCCCCAACTTAAACTTTTGTTTGTCCTCAAGTAAAAATCAAGTTCAGTAGTTCAAAAAGGGATGTCTCAAACAGTGCCACACAAGACTCAATCATGAATGCACACAAGAAGTTTCAACTTACTCAGGCAAAGATCAATTGTAAACTCAAAGATCCAAGTTGTGACTCACCATTATCAAAGAATCTCAAGCACACATTACTTGCTTCAAATGCAAGTTCAAGCTTAATTAAGGTACTCAAATGCTCTCACACAAAGAATGATTCCATATTCACACACAATGGTTCACAATTTTAAAGCTACGGAATCAAATGCAACACTCACACTCGCAAAGATGAACACAATGCATGACTTCACCCATAGGTTTACCCATATTTTCCAATCAACCCTTGTTCAACTCACTCAAGATCAAAAAGGTCTTTCCAAGGCTTGTAACGGGGCTGAGTGCAAAGGTATGGTCATTTAGGCTTAGTGACTTCTATCCTCATAAAATATGGGGTGCACAACACTTCCTTTCCTCTTCTTTATCATTCTCATTCAAGCTCAAAAGTCACCAATTCTTCACTTTCCATGGATTGCTTGGACACCCCATTTTTGTTTGCACTTTCACAACTTTATTTCACAACTTTTTCATTATTTTTCTTCTTTTTCTCTTTTTTTTTATATGGAAGGGTTCCATTTTTCTCAAAACCATGGTTCAAAGGTGACTTTCTTATACTTATTGATTTACCTTCTCTTTTCACCATACCCCCAACTTACGTTTTTGGCCTAAGTTGGCTATTCACACAAACCGCAAATCATGAGGATTATGGGTAACGGGTCAAGAAAGGTCACATTTTTATCAAGTTTCTTCCAAGAAAAGGCTAAGGCTCAAAGGGTGTTCAAACGGGGTCCACACACTCACAAGGTAGGTCACAAAAGATGTATAATGTCAAATTGTTTCACACTTTTCAAAGTTGCCTAAGATCATATCAAGAGATTGCATCACTTAGTCAACCGGATCAACGGGGGAAATTCTAGGTGTCGTCACACATGGTTCACCGTATGCTCATCACATAAGGCATAAACACCAATGTAAAACAAGACTCCACACTTTTACAAGTGTGCAATGTTCATCACAAGAGACTCAATTCGATACTTGGTTAGTCACAACGAGATGAAAAGAGTTCACATATTGTCAATACAACTTCATTTGGCCTCATCGTAGTCGCACATTCACTTTTGTTCGATTATAAGCACTATTCAAGTCATCAATATTGATCAAGACCGATACTCAAATTTGTAAGATAACAACCACATTCAAACACAAACAAGAGGTGGCACAATTTTTTTTGGAAGGGTCCAAAAATCATTCGGAATTAAAAACAAGGAGCCACAAGCTCAATCGTCCACAAAAACAGTGTAACACACAATTATAGCTCAATACCCAAATATATACACAAAACAAGAGAGTCACAAAAGGTCACAAAAGGTGGGCCTCACCCCACCACAAATAAAAATCATTTGTCCTCAAATGCAATCAAAATAATCCAAAAGTCAAAATAAAGAAAGACAAAGAGGGAGGTAAAGAAAGGATCATATCTACTCAATCACTCCATCTGTCTGGGCATCAGTGCCCGGTGCATCAATCTGGACTTAGGCATCAGTGCCTGGAGTAGTGCTCTGGTCTAGGGCCTCAGTATCCGGAGTCACCTCAAAAGGACCAGCTCCACTGGAACCACCCATGGATGTCTCTGTCAGCGATGTTTGTATCACCGACTGCACAATTGTCTCTTCAAGGTCCGACAGGTCTCTATATATGCTCTCCTCTTTGATCTCGATCAGTTCCTCGTCGATTTCTGCATCGGACTCCTGAACAACTGCATCATCCCTATGCTCATCTCCGGTGGTAGACAAAAGAAACTCTGAAGTCTCGGGCGCATCCAAATCATTTGTAGCCTCCAGTAATTAGGTGAAGTCAGTAGACTTAAGCTAGTCTACGTCCTTTCTCATATCAACAAATTCAGCTTTTAAAGTCGTAACCTCGGAGGTCTCCCCCTACCTGCTCTCACAAACCTCAACTCTCCTGGTGAGAGTGTCAATAGAAGTCTAGAGGGGGGTCAGTGCAGCAATGATGGCACTCTCGATCATCCAAGGTTTGTCTCTCTCAAGTCTGGTAGCCCTCACGTCAGCTGAATGGGCCAGGTTCCCCTTCTTCAGGATCATCGCCTGAGTAATCTTGGCCGATTGGGAGGAAGTGGAGGTACCTGGAACCTGTGAATAAGTAGAAGGGGCAGAAGTACCTGAAGACCCGGAGGCCAGCGTAGGCAAAGATACCTATGCAGGTATCGAATCAATATCTACCTCCGGGGATGTATCCACCAGAGCTTCCCTCCTTCTATCAGCCTCCTCACAAGTGTACTCGGCCTTAATACGCCGGATGTCAGTGGAGGAAGAAGGGGTGACCTCAGTATCTCTAGTCGGATCCCTGGGGACTCCAACGCGTCTGCATAACTCCATGATTAGTACCAGAAATGGTAGAGAAGCATGCCTTTGCTTGGCCCTCATGGCTATTTCTTGTTTATTGATAAGTCCCAAGTCAATGGTCTTTCTAGATATAATGGTCACAAGGCAAGCCTCCTTAGGATGACGGAGAACAGACTCATTTTGGTAATACATAATGGAGCTATTGATAAATCCAAACCAATAACGTGCAGCTACACTCAAGTCCCTCTTCTCAATCAGGACTCCTACCTTTATCCACCTCGGGGTGGTGTTTGAGAAGAGTGGCGCCAGCCAGCCCTTAAGCTCATCCAATGAAGATGTGGCAGTAGTCAGGTTGGGGTAGTAAAAGTCATACCCCCTGTCAATTACGGTGTTAATGTACTCACTGTTGCATTAAACTTCCTTACCCGCGGACCACAACCGACTTAATCGTTCTGAACTCGTTGGACTTATTCTTGCTTTTTGGAACTAGGTTACCATAAGCTGTATAGAACTCCCGAACCCATGAAGGAATATAGGGGCCACGGGGCCTGGTGAACTACTCAAATCTGTGGAAATGGAGAGTGTCCTTCACATTTAAGTACTTGCCCTCCAAGCCTTCTATCGAGAGAAACTTCTCCTCGAGGATGGTTCGCAAACTATCACCTTTCAATTTGTCTAGAAACCTGGAGGAGGGACTACTGGAGGCACATGAGCCACAGGGGGTGTTGGAGTTGGCATTGAGTCTGCTGGTGTAGGAGTTAGAGGGGCTCTGGCTGCGTCAAGGTGAGATCTAGCTCGGATCTCATCCTTTCAGGACTACAAACGCTGGTCGTCCTCAGGATCAGATAAAGCAGCCTGGAACCAGTAGTCACCCTATAAGATATGGGCCTTTTGCCCCTGTTCTGACCTTCAGTTAGAGGTTCTTGCCTTTCTCTTTTTGGAGGATTTGATCCCTCTTCGTTGATTGTGATACCCCGTACTCTTTTCCGGGGTGACATGTCAATGTTGGTCCTGACCATGTCTGCAAAACATTGGGAATAAGTTAGAAATATTTCAATCAACAGCACTGAAAAATAATTGCAGACAGACTCACCAAACAGGTTAGCAAGTCGCCGAATCACTTTGACAAGCTAGATTGGGATAGCCGAAGGGATTGGTTAAAAAATCTCAGAAAAAGTCGACAAGTCGGTGATGGGAAGGCCTTTCGGTGAATCACTAACATCATTCAGCTAGAAAGGATTAGCCCACCAAAAGTTACAGTGCAATTTAAGCTACAAGGGTGCAGGCAACGGGCGATCAAGAAGACTTTTAGCGAGTTGTTGAGTGCCATCGGCAACCTCCAGCTTCTCGCTAAAAGTTACAGAGTCAAACTTCAAGTATAGCATGAAATTAAAGGCGAGATGGGGAACTTCGATGAACCACCGAGTGGTTCGGCGAGCTCGACCCAGCTCGCCAACCGACCCAACGTGCCTACTTTTAATCCAACTTCTCGAATTCAACCCCGCAACCCCCAAAAACAAAATCAAAGTATGAACTTATTAAATTAAAGCAAGACCCATAACACCCATTACCCCGGGATATTCAGACTTCTCCCAGTTTTGCCAAATTTGGCCATTTGACAACTTTTGCTAATAAGAATGACATCACCCGCTCTATCATTGGGCAAATTACGTCATTTGGCACTAGTACGGGTTACTTAGACTTCACCTGACTAGACCCAACAACATGCAAGCACAACCCTACAAAATTTAGCCAATTTTAACAATATAAACATTACAGGCAAGATTATCAAATTAAAACAGGCATTCAAACAAATTAACATTACTAGAGAGGCCCAGCACAAGACATTAAGATAAGATCATTGCAAATGAGTACAAATTCTTAGAAATAAATGCAGGGTTTGGAAAACCAACCTTGAATGCCGATAAAGATAAGTTTGAAATGTTAGGCGGCAATGTAATCCCAATCCAAGCACAAAGCAACGACTAAAATGCTTTCAAAATTTAAAAATGTAGAAGTTAAAGTGCGGGTGTGAGTTTTGGAAGGATCAAAAGTGAGGGAAAGTGAAAGAGTTGGAAGTTTAAACCTTTGGCCTTTTAAGAAACCATCCAGTTCTCGCCCATTCGGCGAGATTAGTTATGCTCACCGACCCACTCGGCGATACGCTGAGTGGTCACTTACCTCGCCGAGTTTTACAGGACCTCCAGTTAATGTAGGGGTCTAAACGGCGGACTAGATCATGATCGCCGACTTAGTTGGCGATTAACCAATAATTTCCTGGGCTTATCGAGTTTTACAGACTATAATTTAAAGTTATCTTGAGTCCAACGGTGGTCTAGGTCGGGATCACCGACCTCTTTGGAGATGCGCCGACTCGACCTTTAGCTCGCCAACCTACATTTTTCAACCACCTTCCACACTTCGACTTGAACAATCAACACACCATTATTTAACACTTAAAAAGAAAGAAAATAAAACTTGGGTTGCCTCCCAAGCAGCGCCTTAGTTAACGTCGTGGCACAATGCAAGTCCACCTTCAAACCTCATTCTTGGGGTTAGCTATAGTATCACTAGGCAATCCCCCCCTGTTGTCTCGGGTTTAGATGAGAAGAGATATGACCCATTTGGGTCTCCAACTGTTTGATCGCCACTGAATGGGAAGTGACGGTCTTGCTAAGGGTCGACACGTCTTCTTTCATCTCTTTCAAGATCTTGTCTGACCCCTCAAATTTGTTGAGGATACGAGAAAGCATATCCTCAGACCGGCCACCTTCTGAATCCTTTGGCTTTTGGCACTTGTGGGGAGGCACATATCTATCATTCACCCCATCCTTCCAATGGGGATTTCGGTCCCTCCATTCTCGGTCACGATCTTTCCAACCTGCCTCCCTATTTCAACCTTGGTTACCACCCTGCCTCGGGTATTTTGAACGATAACCACCACCTTGGTTGGCTAGGAAATTCACATGTTCATTATACAAGGCCTCAAACTTAGACTCATCCATATTAGCACACCCGACACCCACGGCATTAGCACTACGAGCTCCAGCTCCTATGACATTTTTAGACAAAATGTCAAGTTGTGTCATGACCTTGGCCATGTTTTGGTCCATCTCTTGGTCTTTCTCCATCTGCTCTTTGGTTAGTTTAAACGTGAGAGAGGAGACATGGTCTTCACGGGTATACCACTCCCTGTTTATGGTAGTCATGCCATCCAAGAGTTGAGTCGCTATCACATAAGGTTGCTGCATCAAACCTTCTGGAGAAAGTTGGTCAGCAACACCATTATTTACTCAATCAAGACTTCGGTAAAATTACTGCAGCAACACGTTATAGGGCAAGCCATGGGTTGGGCATTGAAGCACCAACTTTTTGAATCGCAGCCAAGTTTCATGAATTGGCTCGCCTTCTAGATGCTTGAAGCTTTGAATGCTATCCCAAAGATTCATCATCTTTGAGGGAGGGAAAAATTGCACTTGAAATGCGGTAACCAACTCCTCCCACGAAGTGATTGATTCACATGGCAATTCAGCCAGTCACATGCACGCCTCTCCCATCAAAGAGAACAGGAACAACCTCAGCCGGACCGACTCTTGGGAGATGTTCTTGAAGGAGAATGGTTCGCATACATCCACGAAATTTCTAATATGCTCATGGGGATCCTTATGAACCAAACCACTGAAAATCCCCTTAAGTTGCAAGAGTTGCAACATAGTACTCGTGATGTGGAACACCGCATTCCCTTCGACCGGAGGCAAGCGAATGGCACCAATACCACCCATATGATGGGGGTCATTAGCATTAGGCTTGTTGACATCGTTGAGGTTTCCAATGTCATTTTGATGGCCTACTTGGCTTCCATTGCTGCCATTTACACTCATACTTCGTGTTTTAACACACAAACAAGCAAAACAAAAATAAAATTTAAGTAAGTATCACTATAACTAACAAGAAAAAAATTTAACTTATCTAAGAATTCTTAAGTAACACCACTCCGGCAATGATGCAATTTTTGATTTCATGTATCAGGACACTTCATCCAATACTAAGTGTCAACGATCGTAAAGTAGTAATATAACCCAACTAAGTGAGTTGAGGTCGAGTCCCAAGGGAGTGGTATGTAATTGAGAATCAATAGGCAAGTAAGAATATGCTCAAGTCAATCATATCTAAAAACATTTACAAATAAAAGCATGATTCAAATTTGGGGTGACACAAGTGTCAAATATCAGGGGAATTTTATTTCAACTATCAGCTACAACAGCAAATAATACGAAAACAACAAGTATAGAGACGGGTTCTTTAGATGTGATCGGATTATGGGCTAAGGTAGACAATCTGGTAATTGCAATTAATAGTGAATAGTAGTAAATTAGTGAATAAGCTAGACTTTACTAGGGGTAAACTTTCTCTCGAACAATTTACCCCGAATCAAATTGGTTTCTCTCGAACACCAATAAGCAGCAATTAAGAACAACCTTCGCTTTAGTCCATTCACTCTCTCGAGATGAATGTGTGGAAAAGGGTTTAGGGTTCACTCTCTCAAGCTGAACCCATGACAACCCAATACCCACAGACCATCGATTCAGAAATTTTGGTTTTAAAACCTCTCTCTCGAGCAAGCCAAAAACACAAAGTTAGGATTGTATTTGCAGCTACAACCTATTAATTTCAACCACAATTACTGAACGAAATCACTTTTAAATAGCATTTACACTATCAATTAACAATACCCAACAGCGAAATCAACCTAAAATCACATAATCAGACCCCAAGAATTGAGGTTTTAGCTAGACATCATAAAAAGGTAAAAATCGTTACCAACTTGTGTTTCCATCAACTAGGTAGGATTGATATAGTATTTACAGAGGTCTAAGATGAAGAATCTTCAACACCCACTTTCAATTTCTCAGAAATGGAAATCTTCAAATTTTCAAAGCTAAGGAAATATTGTCTCTAAAACTCAGTTCTAAGCTCTCAAACTTGAAAACTGAATAACTATGAAAACTATTGAATGTTAGATCCTAAATTAAGAATTTAAAAACGTATTTATAGTCGCCCAAAAATGTGCTGCGAAGGACCATTCGGCGCAATAAGTCAAGATCGTCGATCAACTCGGCGATCCGCCCTTTGGTCAATTTCATCGCCTTTTTGCTTTGGCCTTCAGCAACTTCAAGCTCTGTAACTTTGGGCGATATGGCACTACATCGCGAAACCATTCGGCGACTCACCGACTGCTCCTTTCTATCGCCGACTTAATTTTCTCCTACAGGGCTTGGTACACGGGAACATTAGACGAGACCATGGCCATTCGGCAACTTGCCCAATGGGTTAGGCAATCCTCATGCTTTCTTTTTTCGTTCTTTCACCTGCCTTATTCCTTTTTTCTCAATAGTGTCTGTAACAACCCAGAAAATTTTTGAACTAAGACTCGAACCTTATTTGTAGTGAGTGAGATTTTTTGCAAGGAATTTAAAATTTCTTAAGTTTTATGGTCACTAGAGGTAGCACCTTAAGTTTCAAGAAGAACTTAAGATAGTTCATTCAAGTCATTCCTAAGTTTTGCTAAATTTCGATCTATGAGTAAAAAGTTTTGACAGGTTTACTAACATCGCGCAAACCTGGCAGCAGATCCGCGATAGCTCAGCGACACGGAGCCAACACGAACCTCACTGCCTGGTGAAAGATCTTTTCGACTCCCAGCTCATTTTAATTATTTATTGAAGGGTATTTTAGTCCTAAAACCCCTTAGGAGGTCATCTAAATTGCCCTAAACGTGTAGAAAATCAGTTTTCTTAAATCTAAACCCTCTCATTCACTCCAAAGATTCTACGCTCAAGAAATTCAAGAAAACGCTAAGGCTAAGGTTCATCTTTCAAAGGTTTTCCTTCAAGTTGCTTCAAGAAGATGTTCTTTCAGGTATGTAAGCTTCCATAGTGTTGTGTTTGTTCACCCACATGCCAATCATGTTAATTTCAGCGTTAAATTCGTTCTAGAAAGTTGAAGCTTTGATGTTCTTGTTATGTATTCATGAAATTGCTTTCGTTCTTGAATTAGGCTGAGATTGAGGAGTTCTTGAGGTTATTGTTCGATTTATAGAGTTGTTAGAGTTATATTCTTGTGTTCTTGTGTTGGGTATCTAAATCTAAAGAGAGATTGAGAAAAAGAGTCGAAGTTAGGCGAATTGGGGTTAGAAAATGAAGAAGAAATTTCGTCGGTCGAGATTTGAACTTGCCCCCGCATCGCGCCCCTACTGTCCAGTTTTGAAAATTTCTGCTTTGCGTCGCGGAGTTGACACGAGCTGTTCTGCCTTAAAAGATGTTTTCAAAACTAAATTTTAAAAGCCTCTCCGTGTCGCGGACCCACCCTCAAATATTGGTTTTTAGTTTTTTCTCATGTTTACCTATCTAAAATTATTCCTAAACATCATGAGACCTTTCCCATCACAAATCACAACCTTGAATTCATAAATCACATTCAAGGTAAAGTTAAGAGTCAAGCCTTAGGAGTTCTTTCAAACATTTTGGGAAAATCTCTTTGAATCTTTTGAGGAGTCTTCTACAATTTCTAGTAACTTGTTTCAAGACTCGAGCAAGTGAGTATGAGAGTTAGAAGAATGTATTCATGAGTCTACCTTGTCATCACGAGATCTTTCATATCATGAACCATAACTCTTTAATTCATAATTCACATTCAAGAGAGATTTAAGAGTAGAGTTCAAGAAAGCCTTTGAGTTCAATTGTGAATCCTTTGAGATCAACTATCGATTTGAACTAAGTTTTAAGGAAGTAAGTCAGAGAATAAGTAGTTATGTAGACCATCGAGTCGAGTTGTTTCATGCCCATAATTTCGCATGAACTTCGTAAGTTGAGCATCTTTCAGAAAAGTGGTATCTTCAAGTTCTAAGCCTTTAAGTGTTAATTTCCTAATCCCTTTTGAGAAGTATCTTTGAGTCCTTGAGTTGAATATTTCATGCTCATAATTCCGCATAAATATTATAAGTTGAATAGTCTTGAGATGAGAAGTAGTTTTGAGTCATTTAGTTGAGTAGTTCATGCTCATAATTCCGCATGAACTCTGAGTTGAGCATTCTTGAAGATGAGTAGTATCATTGAAATTCTTGAGTTCCAAGTATTTGAGTTCTATCTATGGTTATTGAAAACCTTGCATTGTGTTGTTCATGTCCATAATTCGGCACGAACCATATTTTAAGAAGTCTTTTACAAACGTTTAACTTTGTTTTAAGACTTAAGTTTTGAGTTCAGTAAAGAGTAAAGTTGAAGTTCTTTTCTTCAAAAAGTATATGGGGACTAAGTATTCCCAAAGAGATTTAAAATGTTTTCACATTTAAATAAGAACGGAAACTAAGATTTCCAAAGAGCCTTCGGGCTAGTTTTTAGAAAAGAGTAATCGCTTTCTAAATTAAGCAAGGGAAGAAACTTTGATTTCCAAGATAGCCTTTGAACTAAGTTTTTGAGAACTAATCTCAAATTATAGAAGAAGTATGTTTTTAAACATAAAGAGCTAATATAATATCATTTTTTTGGGAGTAGTATTGAGCACCAATATGGGGATGCGAGTTCACATTAACTCAAGTCTTCATAAACCATGTAGCCATCATGGGTAGAAAAGGTATAGGATGGGTTCAGGTCCTATACCACGACAAGGTATAGGATGGCCCGAGCAGCGTGGGGCTAATAACGTTGTATCATCACTATAGTTCTTAAGTGTTAGTTGTCGGTTAGAGAAACTCCCACAGCAGTATTTGCATGGTTCCTCAAGAGGTTCTGCTTAGTATGAATGGGGGTATGGGACTTCATTCATGCATTGCACAAGTAGACTTTGAGAGGGAGCATGGTATGTCTTTTATGATATTATGATTATGAGTTAACATCATGTTTTAAACAGTTTTCTTTTTCTTTATATTGCACTTGTTTTAAACTGCTTTATATTGAAATGAGTTCAGTTATGTTGAGTTGAGCCAGGTAAGTTCTTCAGTTTCTTTCAGATTCTTTCAAGCTTATGTTATGCTTTAGAATTCCCCTTACATGCTCGTACATTCCACGTACTGAGCCATTTGGCCTGCATCTTCTCATGATGCAGACACAGGTATTCAGAATCATCAACAGAAGCTTCGTTGATATATTCGAAAGTTCGAGTTAGCTATGGTGAGCCTCCTTGTTTCCAAAGGATTTCATTTATGTTTCAGTTTAGTTAGGATGTCGTGGGTCTTGTCCCGACTTCCATCTTTATCAGTTAGAGGGTTCATAGATAGTCAGTATAGTTGAGAAGTCTGTATTATTCATTTATTTTATTAAATGTCTTAAAGACTTAAGTTGCCTATTTTATGGCGAGTTGAATATATTATTTTTATTCTAAGTTGTTCATTTGAGTTAAATTTTTGTACATAGTTGAGTTTATGGAATTTTATTTCAATTTTTAAGCTTTGTATGCTTGAATCAGTTTTTCGCTTGTAGTCAGCCAGGATGAGGGTTTGCTTAGGGACCAGCAATGGTCTTCGAGTGCTGCCCATGTTCAAGGTGTAGGCTCGAGTCGTGACAGTGTCCATGCTTTGTTCCTCAATCCAAATACCTGAAATTCAAGGATTTACATCAGTTATTGGCACAAAATATGCATTTAAGGACACTAAATCTATTAAAATAAATTCCTAAATGAGTCCAAATCGGGGACTCATCATTGTCTCATATGCTTTTATCTTCCCTATTACTGCTTACTTGTGCATGTACTGTGTGGCCCATGGCCCTGAATTCCTAACGTTTTGCATGCAGCCTGTGTATGTTTACTGCTACTCCTTTTCAATGATGTCAAAAAGGGAATTGATTGTGAAACTGCTGTGAAATTAGAGTCCAGTGGAAGAGAGAAGAAGGGATATGGATAGGAGGAAATATTATTGACAGTGGGAACTAACCAATCAGGGGAAATATTACCGATACGGGGAACTAATGCATTTTGAATGAATGTTAGACTCATGTGAGGGAGGCAGCATAAAGTTTGTTTGTCATCATCAAAAAGGGGGGAAATGATAAGTCTTACTGCTCCCGGATATTTTGATGATCTCCTCACAAATGCAGGGAACCGGTCCTCTGCAGAGTTTGCTCATCCAGGTCTGTGTGCTATATAGCTGGAAAGTTGTCGCGTCATAAGTTGGTGAGGTCGCCAGTGTACCACACCAATAAGAATGGACGAGGTTGTTTTGTCCAACGGTCAATAACTCTTTATGGTTGATATAGTCAACATGACAAACAACAAATCACTCATTTCATTCAGAGAGAGAATATTCAAGCTTCAACAAAACAGCAAGGGACCTCATAGTTGACGTATTGCTTCCTGAACCATCTGTTATTTTGATTGCTTGTATTTATGCTTATATTGTAGGATTCGTTTCACTTGTGTTAGAAACGTTTCAAACCTTGGGTGAATCACTGTAGGAGCTTAGTTGAGAGCAACTTTGTGTCTTACGTTAAAAGTCTATATTAATCAGGTGAGTTAGTACAGTGGGCAATGCAGGCATTGCTTTGGCTCATTGAGTGACAGTGTATTACTCAGAATAGAGATTAGGAGGTTAATCTCGTGTGTGTTGTAAACTGTGTTTTACTGTTGCTTGAGAAAATTAGTAAAAATAGTTTGAAAACTCTGTGAGACAGGTCGTTATTTTACTCCCTTGAGCAAGGAGGTTTCCACGTAAAGTTGTGTGTATTATCTTTACTTTCTGCATTTACTTCTGTTTATCTTAACTATACTAAGGACTCGGTCCTATCGTAGTTAGTGGACGCATACATTCCAACATCTTTTAATATACGAAAATCTCAAAGTTTAGAAGTAATTAAGATGCCAAAAAAACTACTTGGTCGATAACCTTAAGTAGTTACAAGGGAATGAAGAAAAAGCAGCTATGCTAGTTTATCATTAACGATTTTTAAAAAAACATTTAATTGTTGCCTTGTTAGGTCATATATATTCTGCTATCATTTTGATGCTGCACTTTTTGTGCACTTATAATGCTAATACTCTTCACAAATTGTCATTTCATCATAGAGAAACTTGAAATTTACAATCTCAATTAAGTTTGGCTCATGATCGTGAGAACTTATTCAAAAGTTTTTGCAGCTCAATTATAAAAGTCTGCAATATTTTGTCAATCTTTTTGAGTCTAGTTACATTTTTGTTTGACTTTAATTTCTGAGGTCCAACTTCAAGGAAGTATGAATTGGTTGTTAGCTCTATGTTTATTTAATCTTTTATAACTCATGAAAAATGTATGATAACCTTATAATATAAAGTGAAACACAATGTTTTGACACTTCTTAACAATAAGAAAAAAATCAATATATCAAAATACCAAAAATGCACAAATGGCCTTGAATGGCGATCATAGTGGCACACTAGCAATCGATGGATCACAGTCTTCATTATTCATGTCTAGCCACTTCATTGTTCCCTGCTGATTATTTTACAAATGTAGTTATAGGTGAAACTCCTAGAGTTGATGCAACTATTGTTGATTCTGCATCAACCATATATGGTATATATTCTCCTTCTTCAATCACCTATCTCATCTAGCACACAACCGCATAGAGATTATATTATAATCCTACTAATATTGACTCAATTTATATTATATTAAAACATAACTCTAATTTTCGAATATCATTTTTTACTTGAAAATAAATACTATTTTTTTTTTCAAATTTCACAATTATTATGTCCAAATGCAACTAGTAAAAATTGTGCACGTGTATTTGGTGTATCAAATATAGATTATCATAATCCTACTAATATTGACTCAATATATATTATGTTCATAAACAACTCTAATTTTCAAATATCATTTTTCAACTAAAAAATAAATACTATTATATTTTCTTTTTTTAAAATTTCATTTTTTTTTATGTACAAACACCGTTAATAAAAGTTGTGCACGTGTATTGGTTTGACATATAGAGAAAATCGTGATCATATTAGTATTGACTCAATTTATATTATTTTCATACACAAACTCTATTTTTTTACTATCATTTTCTCGTGTTGTCAAATTTGACATTTTTAACACAACACACTTATTGATAGAATTGGTGCATGTGTATCACAAGTCTATTGATATTAACTCATAATAAACACTATGCATTTGTATATGGTCAAATAAAAAGAACAAAAAAATTGTTTTTTTTGGACAGTGCAACGGAGAAAGCTTTGCTATTTAAACCAAATTAGCAAACTGATTTTGACTCAACAAAGAGTTGTGCTTGCTCTCACTCTGGTACTAATTTTTCTTCTTTTTTGTTTTATTTTTAATTTTCAATCCTCCTCATGTGTGTATATATTGGAAATCTTTGTGTTTTGCTTGTTATTTTTTTTCTGTTTTCAGATGGTATCAATCTTTGTGTTTATTCGAGCTCTCAACTGTTAATAACCCTGATTTGAAAAAATAGGGTTAGGTAAAAAAAATGTTAATAAATGATTTGAGTGATGAAACATGAATGGATCATGGTTGCATCAACACATCGATTCGATTGATAACATTTATTGTTTAAAGTTCTATTTCGTGATTAATGTTGTGTGTATAGTATAAGGTTCGATCTAGACTACGTGCATTTGTACTTAAGGATACAAAGGTAGTCAAAATATTTGCAAAAGAGAGATGGATAGTCAAGTTGAACTTTAATTAGTTGACTAGATAGTGTTATATTATATATTTTTGACAACTTAATATGGTTTGGTCAACTATTTAATCTATTGTTTTTATAAGTATTATTTTTCTTAACTTAAATTTGTTATTAATTCTTTCATATCCTTTGTAGGATTTAGAAGTTGTTGGGGAAACAAACTCTGCATAGGGAGAAGATGGAAACATACAATGATGAGTGCAAGATGCACTACTTGTTGATTAATGGAAAGAGAGTTATTTGTTTCTTTAAAGTAATGATTGCACAAACTTTTCTGAAAGTTCTAGTAAAGTGTGATTCTTTGTGTACACTTTGTTTTTCCTACTTAGTTTAAAGTACTTGTTTAAATGTATAGTTGGTTTTGATAACCATATGCGTAATTATCTATTATTATAGTTATTAATTGTCTGCTTATTAATGTGAAAATTTGAGTTATGTATCAATATAATGTATTTCTTAGTTTTAATTTCATTAATTTCTTTTCAGTTTTTTCCTCCAAAGTTTGCTCGTTCAGTTCCACACCTAACTGATCGGGAGATTTATTTGGAGGACTCGTGTGGATGACGATGGATGGTAACAGTGTGCAACTATAATGGTTCACTTGCTATCCGACAGGGATGGGCAAAATTTTCAGCTGAGCATGATCTCAAAGTGGGTGAATTTTTGCTTTTTCATTATGTTCCGGATGATCTCCACTTCGTTGTTCAAATATTCAGAACAAGTGGTTGTGAAAAGATCAACTTCAATAGTGACATTGGCAAAGGAAAACAAAATGAAAGGACTTATAAGGAAATAACTACCAAAGAAGAATCTCAATTTAGTAAGCTTTCTGTTCACAACAAATTTTTAAGATTATTTTGTTTTATTTGTGTTGTATTGTATTGAATATACATATTAGGGCTATAAAGTTGAGGCAATAATGTCTTAGTTAAAGCGTGATGTTTTTGATGTGATGTTGAGCTAGTTCAAATACAATTTTAGATCAACAACATGTCTTTGATAATCCCACAAGTAACCCTACTTTGAAATTAGAGAAATTGTTTTGACAACCCTCGGCTCATGAAAATATAGTTTAGAGAAATAGAAAAAATAGTTATAGAGGAAATAATGTGTTTTTTCAGTACTATTTTGAGCCTAAATACTATAAAATATTTTTGAAGATTCATGAGATTGAAAACCCATACACCCAATTTGGATTAATTTTTTTTTTAGTCTATAATTTTTCTAAAATAAGCATCTCAAAATTATATGTGGCACACTATAACTTATTTTTAATACTTTGATAGAGTATAACTATGTTTCAAGTTTAGCACTAACTATGTTTCAAGTGTAGCACCCTTGAAGTAGGACATGTCAATAGTGACATCTAAAGTGAATGAGTTTTTTTTTTTTAATTGCTCATTGTAACACCTAGGGAATGAAAAAGTTGGATTAAAAGGGAAAAGTTCATTTTTGACACTAAAGCAATGAACCACGAGTCCAATATATGGACTATAGAAAGGAAGTCATAGGATCATGGTTGAGTTTTGAAATTTTTAAGTCCCAGTAAATTGACCTACTAGTGAAAATGACGGATCGTTGTTTGGATTACGGGTAGTAGATGGGTTCCATAGGAGTATTCCATGCTTAGTAAAATTTTGGGCTTGAACTTGGGTTCTACGAGCCGCAGAAAGGTTGACGGGTCGTAGGAAGGTCTATTAGAAGTTGGATAGATTTTAGGCCCCAATAAGTGACTCTACAGTTGACCAGTACAGACTGAAGAAACTCCTATGGATCGTAGGTCCAATCCGTAGGTCACTCCAGCAATTATTTCTTAAGGGTATTTGGGTCTTTTCTTATGCATTTAATACTCATATTATATCGTTTTGACACTATTTCTATGTTCTATAACTACCTTTCAACTCCTAAAACTACCAAAACCCTCTCATTCTCTCAAAGGCCTAATTCCCACCCAAGTTCATCCTCTCCAGCTTGAGCTCAAGCTCAAGGAAGAAAACCTAAGGTTTCAAGCTCCAATTATTCAAACAGTTTGCACTTTAGGGCTTTGATTATGAAGAGATAGTGAGAATTTACCAATGCATTTCATTCATCCATTGTGTCCCAAAAGAATCTCAATCTCCAAAGTCAATTTCACCTAGTTTGATTAGGGTTTCATGCAATCTCCATGGGTATTATGATTCAATTGATCAATTTCTGTCTTATTAGGCATGATTTAATTAAGCTATATGATTTTCAATTGATTTCATACATACCCATGCTTCTTACTTGATTATGATGATGAATTTGTGAAGAAACCTTATGAACTTATGAATTATGATTTAGGAAAGCTATGCATGTTTTATGAAAATGATATTTATGAACTAAGAATGCTTTTGAGTATAAATGAAATTGTGAAAGGTTTTCTCACATATTATGAAATCATAGTTGTGAAAGATTTTCTCACACATGTATGAATCATGATGATGACTAATGATTGGATTGGTAGTTTAATTGTGTCTTTTCAAGTATGATAATATGAATATGATTATGACTAATTCCATTGGGGTTTTACTTGGCATCGAGAGGACTTTGAGATGGAGGCTCTCCCATTAGTATAAATTGGGTCTCTAGAAGCAATCTTTTTGTGTCAAACTACGTGCCCCGTAGGATTATCTTAAATGACCTAGCTTATG
Organism: Solanum gracilifrons; assembly: GCA_029582605.1. Lineage (NCBI taxonomy): Eukaryota > Viridiplantae > Streptophyta > Magnoliopsida > Solanales > Solanaceae > Solanum > Solanum gracilifrons. The sequence continues at coordinate 11,408 of JAJOOH010011875.1, read as the reverse complement.
GATCCTCAAATAGAATATGAATCAATGTTACTGAGACTACCTTGGCAAGTAGAATCCATTTTTCGATGTTAGGGTTACATCAGATTCCATGTTATAGCTCGCATGATCTTAGTGTCGATTAACGGTAATTATCCCACAAAACGAACTATGTTACCTTCAAAGATTTTAAGAAAGTTTTCATTATGTTTTAATAATTCATTGTCCTAGTTTATGACTTACAATTCTTTAAAAGTTTTTACTCAAGTTTTAGCTTGGTCATGCATAACATGTTTAAATCCTCATATGATCATGTTTATGTATTTTATGTATTTCTCCATACTTAGTATATTCCATGTACTAATACATACTTGTATCAATATTGTTTTATAATATAGGATCCTCCGATTCTCCTTCCGCTCGTGGCTAGCTTGGGTTGCTACTTTACTATTGGGTTGGTGAGTCCTCATACATTCGAGGGCAAGGTCAGGAAGACTTTTATTACTTTTGTTGTTTTTCTTTGAGACTTTGTATGTGGTGTATGGGTTATGTCCCAGCCGCTCTTATGTTGGTGTAGAATAGCTTGTCAAGACATAGTTATGATTCTGCCTTTATATTCGAAACTTTATTTTATAATATGAGACGATTTTTGCCTATTCACTCTATATTTTGTTGTAATTCCTTATACATTATGTAAGTGAAATGGCTTGTGTAGGGGATCTCGTGGTCTTATACGTCATGTCACACCTAGGGTATACTTTGGGTCATGACACACTTGTCCTTGAATAAATGTGAGGTTTGATTTTTTCGAAATATATGAATAAATTGATTAGTTTGAGCTCTATCTATCATACTTTTTTTTATCAAAGCAACTTAAGGGTTTCCATCAACTCTTACGTGTGTAGACATTTTGTTAGGTTTATCTTTACAAAGAAGAAATGTTGATTCTTTGGTTTATAATCTAAAGAGGAAAAAGTCATACAGAAGCAAGATCTACGTTAGTTTATCATTAATGATTTTAAAAAACATTTAATTATTTCCTTGTTGGGCTATATATTTTGTACTATCATTTTGAAGCAGAACTTTTGTTGCAACTATTACGCAAGTACTCTTCTTAAATTGTCATTTCATCATAGAGAAACTTGGAATTTACAATTTGAGTTTTGTTCTATTCACGATCATGGAAATCTATTTAAAAGTTTTTGCAACTCAATCATAGACATTCGCAGTATTTTGAGACTAATTTTTTATGAGTCTAGTTACATATTTGTTTAACTTTGCTTTCTGTGATCCAATTTCAAGGAACTATGAATTTCTTGTTGGGGTCTATGTTTTTTTTTCTTATGGCTCATGATATATGCACGGTTACCCTATCCTATGAACGGTAAATGTGGTTATAGGTGAAACTTCTACAAATTTTTGGTTCAATTTATATCATGTTGACACATATCTCTAATTTTTTACTATCATATTCAACTTAATTGAAAAAAAAAAAAAATTCCTCTTTTCAAATTTCACAATTTTTATGTACAAATACATAAATACAAAATTTTGCCAAAAAAAGTTGAATTTTAGAATTTTCAAGAATTTTAAAAATAAGGAAAACGTTTTTTTTTTTCACTTATTAACTCCAAATTACTCACAAAAAGTCAAAAACAACTCTAATATGTATTCATAGCTATATACCACTCTAATTTTCAAATATCATTTTTCATAAATATTTTTTTTTTCAAATTTCTTACGATATATGGTCAGAAACCAGTGTTTGGACATAAATTTTGTGAAATTTGAAAAAGGAAAAACAATATTTATTTTTTAGTTGAAAATAATATTCAAAAATTACAGTGATGTATGAACATAACATATATTGAGTCAATATTAGTAGGATTATGGTAATCTCTATTTGGCACATCCGATACACGTGCGCAATTTTTAGTAGTGGCATTTGGACAAAATAATCGTAATATTTGAAAAAATAGTACTTTTTTTCAAGTCAAAAAATGATATTCAAAAATTAGAGTTGTGTTTTAACATAATATAAATTGAGTCAATATTAGTACGGAAAAGGGCCTAAAATACCCCCCTCAATTATGTGTCTTTAGTTTACCGTTGAAGATGCATGGAATTTAAGATTTTGTTTCCATCAAACTTTTGCATTTAATATGTAATAGAGGAATTAATGTGTTTTTTCAGGACAGTTTTGAGCTTAATTAAATACTATAAAAAAAATTTGAAGATTCATGAGATTGAAAACCCATACACCCAATTTGGATTTTTTTTTTTTAAATTGAGTATAATTTTCTAAAATAAGCATCTCAAGATTATACCTGGCACACTATAACTTATTTTTTATACTTTGATAGAGTATAACTATGTTTCAAGTTTTGCACCTTTGAAGTAGGGCATGTCAATAGTGGCATCTAAAATGAATGAATATTATTTTTTTGTGCATTGTAACACCTAGGAAATTAAAAAAAAAAAGCTCAGTTTTGACACTAAAGAAGTGGACCACGAATCCAATCTATGGACTATAGAAAGAAAGTTGTAGGATCATGGTTGAGTTTTGAAATTTTCAAGTCCGGGAAAATTGACCTACTAGTGAAAATGACGGATCGTTGTTTGGATTACGGATCGTAGATGGGTTCCATCAGAGTGTTACAGGCTTAGTGGAATTTTGGGCTTAAACTTGGGTTCTACGAGCCGTAAAAAGGTTGACGGGTCATAAGAGGTCTCTTAGAAGTTGGATATATTTTAGGCCCCAATAAGTGACTCTACGGTTGACCAGTGCAGACCATAGATCGTAGGTCCAACACGTAGGTCACTCCAACAATTATTTCTTAAAAGTATTTGGGACTTTTCTTATGCATTTAACACTCATACTATAACGTTTTGACCCTACTTGTAAGTTCTATAACTACCTTTCAACTCCTAAAATTACACAAATCCTCTCATTCTTTCAAATGCTTAATTCCCATCCAAGTTCATCCTCTCCAACTCTCTCTCTCTCAAGCTCAAGAAAGAAAAGCTAGGGTTTCAAGCTCCAATTCTTCAATCTGCTTGCATTTTAAGGCTTTGATTATCAAGGTATGTGGAAATTCACCAGTGGATTTCATTCATCCATTAGGCCCCAAAAGAATCTCAATTTCCAAAGTCAATTTCCCCTAATTTGATTAGGGTTTCATGCAATCTCCATGGGTCTTATTTGATTATGATTCAATTGTTCAATTTCAATCTTATTAGACATGATTTAATTAAGCTACATGACGTCCAATTGATTTCATATATACCCATGCTTCTTACTTGATTATGATGAAGAGTTTGTGAAGAAAGCTTATGAACTTATGAATTATGATTTAGAAAAGCTATGCATGTTTTATGAAAATGATATTTATGAACTAAGAATATTTTTGAGATAAGTATAAATGAAACCGGGAAAGGTTTTCTCACATATTATGAGATCATAGTTGTGAAAGATTTTCTCACACATGTATGAATCATGATTATTAGGAGCTACTCTGTGACGACTAATGATTGAATTGGTAGTTTAATTGTGTATTTTCAAGTATGATATTATGAAAATTGTCACGCCTCAAGCCTACACCCTGGGCGGGACCGGCACTCGGAGACCATTACTGGTCCCAACCGAAGCCTTGGTCTGGCTTTCTTAACTCAGCAGAACCTTAACTCAACAGATAACTCCATGCAATGAAAGGTCATAACACAACCTAAATGATAAAATCTGGCCAAAAAGGCAACTCGTGTCTCAAAATAGAATATTTATATATATACATAGATGAGAGACTCAATACTAACTGACTAACTGTCTATGAAGCCTCTATAGCACTGAGATGGATGTTGGGACAGACCCCGCAACATCCTAATAAAACAAAACTAGGAACACAAAATAACAGAGTCCTCCGGAAGGCAAGGAGGCTCACCACTGACTCTGGAGTGCTCAGCTGGATCAACGGCGTGCTGGATGCTGATCTGGGGTACCTGTGTCTGAATCATCATAAGATGCAGGCCAACTGGCATCAATACATTGAATGTACGAGTATGCGAGCTGGAAAGCTAAACAACAACTTAAGCTTGAAAGGAGTACAACGGAACACTTACCTTGGCTCTGTTCAACTCATGAATAACTGAACTCAAATGTAAGGCAATAAGACACATGCAATATATATATAATTCTTGTAAAACAGTGTAAACAACTTAGTTAATTAAGGAAAAAATAATAACAAACTCAACTTTACTTATATAAAAGTTATATAACTTTAGTGGGAGATTCTTTAACCGACAACCGCCACTATAAGCCCTAGTGATGATACAACGTTTTACCTCACGTTACCCAAGGACCATCATATACCTTGCCGTGATATAGGACCTTACTTAACTTAGTGGATCCACTAGCTTAACTTATGTGATCATCTAAAAAGTATGACCCGTTAAATCCCATGTTTGGCTACATGGTTCTTATAGAGAGTTGAGTTAATATGAACTCGTGTCCCCAATTTGGTGCTCAAGACTACTCCCAAAATATACTTTAGCTCATAAGTGTTTTAAACACACCTTTCTTTAGTTTGAGATACTTGCTCAAAGCTTAGCCCAAAGGCTCTTTTGGAATCAATGTTCCCTTTTCTTTGCTCAAATGTGAAAACATTTAAAACTTCTTTGGGAATACATAGTTCCCTAATAACTTTTGAGAAACAAACTCAACTCTATACTCTTGGCTTAACTTGAAACTTGAGCCTTAAAACGAAGTTAAAACGTTTAATAAAAACTCTTGAAAAACATTAAAGACTTACTTTGACTTGCTTCTTAACTTCTAAACTTGACTTCTAACTTCACTCGACTTTGATCCTCACTTTCCTCGAATTGGAGCACGGATTCCAGGGTAATGATCACATGTTTATGGATGAGTCTGTGATGTTTAGATGTACCTTAGAGGGTTGAAAACAACTATAAAACATAGGTACATTACCAAGGAACATGTATGAAAAAGTGGGGAAGGAATGAGGAAGACTGGCGTCCTTGGCGCTCTGAGAGGCGCGGGGCGCCAGCCCTCAAATCTCAGAGGGGCCTGCTGGGCGCCCTGCATGGCGCGCCGCCCCAAGGAGGGGACTTAGAGCCCTTTTGGGGCATGCTGGCTGGCGCGACGCCCCAGCCCCTTTTTCCCCGAAAACCCGACTTTCCTCCTTGTTTTTCCAACTCTAATCCTTCTTAACTTCAAAGGTTCCTACCCCAAACACTTAGAATCATAAAACCCCTAGACATACAATGGATTCAACTCGAAATTACAACCGGAAACATGCACCCAACCAACAAGAAACTTCAACAACAAAACCACAACTTCAACAACACAACCAATCTTTTTCTCGGAATTAAAACAAGTTTGGCGTGTGGGGGAAAGAACCAACCCAACACTATGATCTCACATACCTTTATAGGGATCACCCTCGACGAAAACCACGACGATCTTGACGAATCCTTGCTTCTTCTTCTCTTTCTCCTCTCATTTCTCTCTTCTCTCAAAAGCCCTAACTCTCACTTTTAAAAGGGAAAACTGATGTAAAATCAGCTTAGACCCTTGATAAACAACCAAAATACAAGGTGAGGGAAAAGACCAAATTACCCTTAAAATTTCGGATGAACTTCCCTTACCAACAGCCCAACTTCGAAAGGGCATAACTCACTTATACGAACTCGGAATCGAGTAAACTCGGCGGCGTTGGAAATATCATTCCAAGGCTTTCCAAACATAACTGGAAATACATCTAACTCATCCTGAGATAGGAGTTATGATTGCTCAAAGTTGACCAAAAACTCATTTTTTTCCATAATCAAATTTCCAGATTTTTGAATTCTTTCCAAAAATGATTTTTTCAAATTTCCAGCTTCTTCATAGTTATTTCAACTTACAAGATGTTACAATATCTCCCCCTTGGGAACATTCGTCCTCAAATAAGATTACTCTTACTAGGATAAGGGTGTAATATCAACTCAATACCCAACAAGCAATCATGCAAACAACAACAACATGCTCACTATAATTTAAAGAGCACTAAGAAGGAAATTAGTACCTTGATCTGCATTTCCTCTGGATTCAAAGAGATATGGATATCTCTTCTTCATGTCCTCTTCGGCTTCCCAAGTAGCTTCCTCAACAAATTGGTTCCTCTAAAGGACCTTGACTGAGGCTACCTCTTTTGTTCTCAATTTGCAAATTTGGCGGTCTAAAATCTTAACAGGAATCTCCTCATAAGATTAGCTATCCTTGATCCTAGTACTTTCAGTTGGTAGGATCTTTGAAGGATCGCCTATGCACTTCTTCAACATGGAGATGTGAAATATCGGATGAACCGCTGCTAATTTATGGTAGCTCCAACTCATAAGCAACATTGTCAATCCTCTTGGCTATGCGGTAAGGTCCAATATACCGGGGACTAAGTTTCCCCATCTTACCAAACCTTATAACCCCCTTCATGGGTGAAACTTTCAAATATACCCAATCATTTACTTCAAACTCTAACGCCCTTCTCCTAACATCAGTGTAGGATTTTTGACAACTCTGTGCCGTTTTCAACCTTTCTTGAATCACGTTCACCTTCTCCATAGCTTGGTGAACTAAATTTGTCCCTATCAACCCTGCTTCACCGACTTCAAACCATCCGATAGGAGATCTACATCTTCTCCCATAAAGAGCTTCATATGGAGCCATTTGAATGCTAGAGTGATAACTGTTGTTGTAGGCAAACTCAATGAGAAGTAGGTAGTCATCCCAACTCCCTTTGAAATCGATTACACAAGCCCTCAACATATCTTTTAAAGTCGGAATAGTGCTCTCTGCTTGCCTATCAGTCTGAGGATGAAAGGCAGTACTTAAGTTCACCATCGAACCCAAGCCTTTCTGAAAAGATTTCCAGAACTGTGCAGTAAACTGTGCACCTCTATCTGAAATGATGGATACTGGGACTCCATGAAGTCTCACTATCTCTTTAATATATAACTTAGCATAATCTTCCGCTGAATGGGTAGTCTTTACTGGTAGAAAATGGGCTGACTTTGTCATTCTGTCAACAATTACCCAAATAGAATCATGCTCTCTGCGAGACCTTGGCAACCCTGTGATGAAATCCATATTGATCATCTCACACTTCCATTTCGGAAGTTCTATCTTCTGAGCCAAACCACCAGGCATTTGCTGTCAACTTCCACTTGCTGGCAATTTGGACATTTAGCAACAAATTCAGCAATGCCTTTCTTCATGCTATTCCACCAATAAAATTCTCTCAAGTCACGATACATCTTTGTGGAACCAGGATGAATGGAATATCTGGAGTTTCCTCCATAATCTTCTCTTGGAGTCCATCCACCAAAGGTACACACAATCTACCTTGATATCTCAACACACCATCTCCCCCTTATTCAAAAGCTAATACTTTTTGCTTTTGAACATTTGCCCTCAACTCAAGCAAAATGGGATCTTGGTCTTGTTTCTCTTTCACTTCTGACACTAATGATGGCTCGGCCCGTTCGTTACCGCTATACCTCATTCTGTGGAATCCATAAGTCTGACCCCTAAGAGTGCTGGTGTGTGCACATCTTTTGCTAACTCTCTCCTCCCTTTCTCAACATGGGCGGTGCTACCCATATACAACCTGCTTAAGGAATCAGCAACAACATTAGCCTTACCTGGGTGGTAAAGAATACTCAGGTCATAATCCTTGAGTAATTCTAACCACCTCCTCTATCTGAGATTAAGCTCTTTCTGAGTGAACACATATTGAAGACTCTTGTGATCAGTAAATACATCAACACGCACACCATACAAGTAATGACGCTATATATTCAAAGTGAATACTACAGCAGCCAACTCTAAGTCATGAGTTGGGTAGTTCTTCTCATAAACCTTCAATTGTCTGGAGGCATAAGCTATAACCTTGCCATTCTGCATTAAGACACAACCCAAACCAACTCTAGATGCATCACCATACACCACAAAACCTTGAGTACCTTCTGGTAAAGTCAAAACTGGAGTAGTAATTAACCTCTTTTTCAATTCTCGAAAGCTTTTCTCACAAGCTTCAGACCATTGAAATTTCATTGTCTTTTGAGTCAATTTGGTCAAAGGAGATGCAATAGACGAGAACCCCTCAACAAACCTTCTATAATAGCCAGCTAATCCTAAGAAACTCTTAATATTAGTTGAAGACGTGGGTCTAGGCAATTTCTGCACTGCCTCAATTTTCCGAGTATCTACTTTAATTACATCCTCAGACACAATGTGGCCTAATAATGCCACAGACTCAAGCCAAAACTCACACTTAGAGAACTTGGCATACAACTCCTTATCGTTCAAAGTCTGAAGAACTATTCTGAGATGACTAGCATGATCTTCTTCATTCCTTGAATAAATTAGTATGTCATCAATGAAAACGATAACAAACATATCTAAATAAGGTTTGAATACTCTATTCATAAGGTCCATGAATGTTATCGGTGCATTGGTCAAACCGAAAGACATGACCAAAAACTCATAATGACCGTATCTGGTTTTGAAAGTTGTCTTTGGAATATCACATTCCCTTACTCTTAATTGATGATAGCCCGATCTAAGGTCAATTTTCGAAAAACAGGTGACACCCTGAAGCTAATCGAAAAGATCATCAATCCTCGAAAAAGGGTATTTATTCTTGATGGTAACCTTGTTCAACTGGCAGTAATCTATACACATCCTAAGGGAACCATCTTTCTTTCTCACAAACAAGACAGGAGCGCCCCAAGGCGAGACACTTGGTCGAATGAAACCCTTATCTAGGAGATCTTTCAACTACTTTTTCAACTCTTTCAACTCTATTGGTGCCATTCTATATGGTGGAATAGAGATAGGAGGAGTATCTGGAATGAGGTCTATGCCGAAATCTATTTCTCTCTCAGGAGGAATTCCGGGTAGATCATCAGGAGAAACTTCTGGAGATTCTCTTACTATAGGAACTGAGTGAAAAGAAGGTATCTCAACACTAGAGTCATTAACTCGGACTAAGTGATAGATACAACCCTTCGAAACTAAATTTCTCGCCTTAAGGTACGAAATGAAACAACCCTTAGGCACTGCTAAACTACTACTCCACTCTAAGATTGGCTCATTCGGAAACTGAAACTTGACCACTCGAGTTCTACAATCTAATGATGCATAACAGGCATGAAGCCAATCCATACCTAGAATGACATCGAAATCTACCATGTCTAACTCAACCAAATCAGCCATAGTGCTCTTGTGATTGATGGAAATGGAACAATCACGATAGACTCTTTCTGCTAGAATAGACTCCCCAGCAGGTGTAGAAACACAAAAGGGTTCACAAAGTCTTTCAGGAAGAACATCAAATTTATTTGCAACATAAGGAGTTACAAAAGATAAACTTACTCTTGGGTCTAGCAAAGCATACACATCAAAAGCAAAGACTTTGATCATACCAGTGACAACATTTGGTGAATCCTCTTGCTCATGGCGACTGGTGATTGCATAGAGGCAGTTTGCTCCTCCGCCAGTACTAGAAGTAGCTCCTCTAAGTGCCATCCTGTCTGGGGGAGCAACTGATGAAGCTTGGGCCCTATTGCTCAGATTTCCACTACCTTGCCTGTTCTTAGGGCACTCCTTCATGAAGTGACCCTCTTGACCACACTTAAAATAACATGTCTGACCATCACGACATTTCCCTGGGTGGGTTCTACCACACCTAGCACAGGCAGGGTTAACACTACCTCTTTGAGCCACACTACATAAAGACTGTGCTGGTCTAGCCTTGAAGTCCTTCGAATTCTGGCCATTATGTTCGCTTCTGTATCTGGGTGCAGGTGCCCTAGCAGATGATGGAGCAGGTCCATTTTTCCTTTGTTGAAAGGATGAACGATTCGCATTATCTTTCTGCTGCCAGGACTCATTATCGGTCTTAGCACTCTTATTTCTGAACTCTTCCCTGTCCCTCAGTTTCTCTTCCTCAACCTGCTGCACATAAACCATCAACCTTGATATATCCATGTCCCCGATAAGCATTGCAGCCCTACCTTCCTTACGAGACAGACGAGACAACCCAGCTACAAACAAGCTCATTCTACTCATCATGTCCGCAACCATCTCCGGAGCATAACGGGAGAGTTGGGTGAACTTCAACCCATACTCATGAACACTCAAAGAATCCTTCTTAAGTGTGAGGAACTCACGTACCTTGGCCTCTTTCAATTCTCGAGGAAAGAAACGCCCCAAGAGAGCTTCCTCAAAACAGGCCCAACTCGCAGGTGGTGTATTCTCAGCTCTGCCCCCTTTCCATTGGTCGAACCAAGTTCTAGCAACATCCTTCAATTGATACGTAGCTAGTTCAACTCGCTCAGTATCTACCACATGCATCACATCAAAAATCTTCTTCAACTCCTTAATGAAGTTTTCTGGATCCTCAGTAGTGCTCGAACCCATGAAACTCGGAGGATTCATCCCCAAGAACTCACGAATCCTTGACGTGTCAGCTCCTTCATGTCGAGCTCCCATTTGCTGACCAATCTGATTAGTTACAGCTTGACTCAAAATTCTAATTGTCTCTCTGAACTCGGTATTAGAAATTTCCCCTTGTGGTTACACTCCGGGGGCATAAGGTAACTCTTACTCCTCAACATAACTCTAGTAAGACGCCCTCTGTCAACTCTTCGTGGAGGCATGATTATCCGAAAACACACACAAGCACGAATTAGAAAGTAACTTTTTAGAGATAAACTCTAACGCACGAGATGAGTGTGAAAGAAATGAGAAATCTTCCTAAATGTTGCAGCCTCCAAATTATAAATGTGGCGCGCTTCACACGGATAACTAGGACACTAGAGACACGGATTCACAGACTCCTTAGGGCTCTTGAGCTCTGAGCTCTGATACCAAGTTTGTCCCGCCCCGAGCCTACACCATCGGCGGAATCGGCACTCGGAGACCATTACTGGCCCGAAGCGAACTCTAGGCCTGGCTTTCTTAACTCAGCGGAAACATAAGTCAACAGAATAACTCCATCCAATGAAAGGTCATAACACAACCTAAATGATAAAATCTGGCCAAAAACGCAACTCGTGTCTCAAAATAGAATATTTATATATATACATAGATGAGAGACTCAATACTAACTGACTAACTGTCTATGAAGCCTCTATAGCACTGAGATGGATGTTGGGACAGACCCCGCAACATCCTAATAAAACAAAACTAGGAACACAAAATAACAGAGTCCTCCGGAAGGCAAGGAGGCTCACCACTGACTCTGGAGTGCTCAGCTGGATCAACGGCGTGCTGGATGTTGATCTGGGGTACCTGTGTCTGAATCATCATAAGATGCAGGCCAACTGGCATCAATACATTGAATGTACGAGTATGCGAGCTGGAAAGCTAAACAACA
>JAJOOH010011874.1:0-19924 GCA_029582605.1 Solanum gracilifrons | reverse complement strand
CAACCCCCCCCCCCCAATCTGACATTCGTGTCATCCCTTTAATTTGTGTAATGTCTTTTCCAATAATGTTTATTCCAATGGTTGGTTAGACCGCATTCATACTTCTTAATTGAAATCTAAACACGTACCGCTCCATGTGGGATTCAACCCGAACTCATTTAATTGGGTTTTATACTGATTTATGATCGTTGACACTTAGAATTGGAAGAAGTGTGCTTGAAACGTTAAAATCATAGTAAGAACCCACAATTGACATGATCATAAGCCTTCTCAATGTCCAACTTGCGTAGAATCTCCGACCTTTTGAGTTTGACTCTGGAATCAACCAATTCATTAGCCAATACTACAATATCCATGATCTGTCTCCACTTGAGAAAAGTCATTTAATGCACATTGATAGCTTTCCCATCACTGATTTCATCCTTTCTGCTAAGAGCTTGGACATTAGCTTATAGACCCCTCAAATGAGACTAATGGGTCTAAAAAATTTTAACTCTTCAGCACCATACTTCTTAGGAGGGCAATGAAAATAGCATTGAAGGATTTTTGAAAACTTTCATTCTGATGAAAGTTTTGAATAGTAGATATTATATCTCCCTTAATAACTTCCTTGCATTCTTTATTGTGAAACCATCCAGACCATGAGCCTTGTCCACTACACACAAGTTGACAACTTTAAAGACCTCTACCTCTATAAAAGGTCTTTGTAACCATTCTCTCTCTTCATCATTAAATTTAGAGCAATTTGAGAATTCAAATGAAGGCCTCCAAGTTTATGTTTTTACATATAACTTCTTGTAAATATCCACCATGGTTCTTTTAATTGCATGCACTTGCACTACTTCTTCTTCCCAACTTTCAACATGTGTATGGTATTATATCTTTTACGAGCAATAATCATTCTTTGAAAGAATTTAGTGTTCTTATCCTCTTTTTGAAGCCATAATACTCTTGATTTTTGTCTCCAATTCGCCTCTACATTTTGGCAAGTTCCTCAATCTCATCATCATCTCATCTTCATTAAGTTGTCTTGTATCTAATCTAGCTCAATTAACTCATTCAGTAGACTATTCTTCTTTTAACCAACTCCCCGAAGTTTGTTCTACTCCATTCCTTGAGCTTGTTCTTTAGCAATTTGAGCTTATTGGCTAACTGAAAATCAGGAAAACCTTGGACCATAAACTCACACCACTATTTCTGGATCAGACCTTTGAGCCACTCACCCCTAACCACCACTTTTCAAATTTAAAGTAAGACTTCTTGTGGTTCCAATTTCCACAATCTAAGGAAAATGGAGTATGATCAGAATTGGCTCTAGGTAGAATTCTTTGTCTTATATCTTTGAAAGTTTCCTCCGTATCATTGTAGAAGAGAAATATGTCAAGCCTAGCCATGCTATAGTGATTTATTTCCTTGAACCATGTGAATTTTCCGCTATTCAAGTGAGGATCATATCCTCAATCCATTCGGAGAAATCTCTCATTATATTAGTGATTCTTGAACAATTTCTCTTTTCTACCATGTGTTTGATAGTGTTGAAGTACCCACAAGATACCCAAGGACCTTTCATTAATCCTTTAGCAACTAATATCTCTTCCCAACAATCATTTTTGTCCACTCTGGTGTGTGGAGCATACACTCTCGTGAGGCACCGATTGAAAGATTCTTGTACAGCTTCAAACTTGTAGGATATTGAATATGTCCCCTCGGTAACTAACTCCCCTTTCCATACTCTACTGTCCCACAAAATCACAATTCCTCCACAAGCTCCTTGTGCTTCTAAGTAGCCACACTTGAACCATCTGCAATCCCACAATTGCTTAGCCATCAACTCTATTTCTTTCTCCAGTTTTGTCTCTTGAAAGTAATAAATATCAACTTTCCACTTTTAACATCAAGCTCTTAACCTGGTTCCTTTTAGCTAACCTGTTAAGACCCTCACATTCCATGACACTAACTTTATTTTCATTTATAAGTTAGGCTTAGATTTCTCCCCCTACTCCTAACCCCTTCCACTTCCTCATTGATTTTTGACCCTAAGTTTTTCAATTCATTTTTCCCAATCCCCCTGCTTCTTAGAGTTTTTAGTTTATTGCTTCCCTCAAATTTTCCCATAAGATTTCTCCTTTCACCCACTTTGACTAGCAAAGCAAAAGCTTATTTTTCGCATCCTACCATATATATTTCTTAATTCCAACATGTTGGATTTTACCTAATTGGAAGCCTCTGTTTCAGCCTCCAGTGATTCCTGACTTTGTATGTCAACTGGAGTAGGATCATGCATATGTATCAATTGCATATTTGGCTCATGTCTCTGTTATATTCCCCTTGTTTATCTCCTCTTCAACAATAGTCATATTGTTTGTGTCTTACTCCTCTCCTTCGTAACCACCTCCTTTTCCATCCTCCCCTTGAGATAGGGTTTAGGATTTAGGGTTTAGGGTTTAGGGTTTAGGACATTAATCTGATGCGCGAAAATGAAGGATTTTGGAGATTTATAAAACTTATAGGGGATAATGATAATAAGTAAACTAAAATGTGGGATTTTTGTAATTTTTCCTATAAAAAATAACTTAAAATAAGTCAAAAATGACTTAAAATAAGTTACAAAGTGTTTGACAAGGTAACAAATGACTCAAAATAAGTTAGAAACCAAAAGTAGGTCTCTCCCTACTTTTTATTTTTTGACTTAAAAGTCATTTCGGTTTGACTTTTTATTTTTGACTTAAAAACTACTTTTTTTTTAAGTCAATCCAAACGGGCTCTTATCTATTGCATCTCACGATCCAAAAATGGACACTCGTTTTATCCTATTAAGACAATTCAACCTAAAATTCAAATATTACAAAAATGCAAAAGTAAGACAGATTGATCTCAAAATATCATAAGTGCACATAACTAGGTCAACTTAATAAAAATTTCAAAATCTAGTTGTCACATGTACACGCTTATAATGTATTACAATGGATTTGAAAGAAAAACACAAGTCTCAAATGATATTGTCACTAAAGTAGAACAAAATCATAAATAAGAGTAAGAAGGTCCGCTGAGATGACAAACAACTACCACACACACTTATCTATTGAAACGCAATAGTTATGTTATTTCTCAAACTTGAAAGAAATTGCTATGCAATTTCTGGAGAGCACGAATGGGAAGTGGTGACAAAAAAGAAAAAAATGTTATTGTATTTTGCGCATCAGATTAATGTATCAACGCTTATATTATTGTATCCGTTTGAGGAATTTCTGTAATTATAAACTTTTAAGGGATAAAATATAATTTTACCTTATGTAATTTCTGTAATTTGCTATTTTTTATATTTGTCAAACACTTTTAAATATTAAAAATTGACTTAAAAGTAGATTTGACCGACATTTTAAGTGTGTGGCTAATGAGTTGGGTCTCATAACAAAAACTTCATTCTGAGGCCCAATTGAAGTGGAGCCCAAAACCCTAAAAGAGTTTGTCTCGCACACACCATACCGACCTCTGAGCCTTGGTACATCTGCTGGTTGTTTGCTTGCATGAACCAACCTTTCTTCTCCGGTGGAGGTGGATATTCTTGCCTGCGATTCCACCCAGATCTGAAGGGTAAAGAATATGCCCAGAGTTATTTATATTTAGGAACCCCTATTAAACTGCATTGAAATGGTGGTGGTGTTTGTGATTTTCTTGTTAGTTAATACCTTTAACCTGTAGATTCTTTGCTACCTACCATGTTTTTGTCAAAGGGCTTGTAGCAATGTTAATAGTCCTGGAGTCGTATACTGATTCTGGTTATTTATTAATAAATAGACTATGATATTTTTTCACAAATATAATTGGTGTCTTTGATATCAGATCTTACCATCAAACGAAGAAAGATATAATAGATATGCAGGATCAGGAAGGGGATGTGGCTGAGGCTGTGGCTGATGCAGAAAAGGAAACGTTGACATCTTCTGAAACTGATGACTGGAAAAAATACAGGGATGATGATATTATGCAACAGCACTCTGCCATACAAGCTGAACAAGCTGTAAAAGTTCCATTTGTGGGTGATAAGGCAAGTCGTACTTATTTGTACTAATTTTTTGATTTAGAAACCCATACTTCTTTCTATCTCAGTTACCTGCTCAACATGTTAGTGTTCTATAATCAAATTGGCTCCTGCTGTTTTTAGGCCCATAGGGAATGGGTTAGTTTTGTTTTCACTGGTTTGTGCATACTGTTAACAATCTTGAAGGAATTTCTTCTTCTTCTTTAATCTTTATCTCAACAGAAATATTCTGATTATACTTCTACCTGATGCTCCAAAGTGTTCTAATTCAATTAGTTTTCTTGTGTTCTGGAAACTGAAAAATAGGCATCACTTATCCAGTAAATAAGGTGTACAACATTCATTATCAAAAAAAAAAAAAGGTGTACAACATATTCCTGGACTCATATTTTGCTTGATTTTCTCAAGATTCACCTGTGCACTGCAATTTATGGATAATTTGATGACCAATAATAGAAGGTGAAGGACCTAGAAGGTTGGCTGTTGAGTAGCTTTTGCTCTTCTTTTATCCAAGTGGAAATTTTTATGCTCGTAATATTTTGGTTCTTCCTGACATTTACTTGTTAATCTGATGATTCCCCCACATCATATTGTGCCAGAATGGCATTTCCTATCGACTCATGCCATTATCTGTAGTATTCTTGTGAAATCAGGAGGTGTAGCCACAATAGCACCAGTGCATTTTTTCAATAGTATGTACGTGCATAGTTTAAGTTTTCACCTGATTCACCATTCTCACTTGACCTGACTGACTGTGTTACCAGCAAGGATTTGCATCCTGTGAACCCTCTCGCTGGCTAGCTTTAGGACATTCTTCATCTTTCTGCCTTGCTGGTATATCATTCCGTGGTTTCTCCATGGTTTACCATTTCTTCTGCGTTTTGTGTAGTGCTTGTGTGTATATCTTTTAAACTTATGGGGATTGTTCAAGATCCTTAATAGAAAATCGTGAAGAATTAAAGATACAAAAATTCTTGCAAGGTTTGCTCTAGTTGCTTGAACTTTAGTAAATACATTGATTAATTGGAGTATTTTGTCCGAGATGATCTGCAGGAACCTTTGTCTTCGTTAGAAGCTGAATACCGTCTGGGAAATTCAATTGTGCTTAAGAAAATAAAGGTTTGAACATTATATTTATGTTTTTTGGTGATTGTTCTGCATTCTCAGTAATTGATGTAACTACTTCTGCAGGTGCTGAGTGAACAGTATGCTGCCATTAGAAGAACACGTGGAGATGGGAACTGCTTTTTCCGCAGTTTCATGTTTGGTTACCTTGTATGCTTATTTTCTTTTTCTGCATGTTATTTTTAACACATATGTGACTCTCTAGCATGGACTTTGATTTTGGCATCTTTACTTACTAATGGATCATGTATTTCAACTAAAGGAGCACATTCTGGAATCACAAGATCACAATGAAGTTCAACACATTAAAGCTAATATTGAGGAATGCAAGAAGACACTTCAAAGTTTGGGCTATGCAGAATTCACCTTTGAAGACTTTTTTGCAGTAACTTGTCTTTCTATCTTATTATTTGCAATTACTTTCTTTCATGTTTGGTGACTTTGCATAGAACTGTCATTTCTTGATGCATTGAACTTAGGAGTTCTCAATCTATGTTTCTGGTGTACCCAGTATGTTTAATTGTGTCTAAATTTTAAATGATGTACCATCAACTGAACATGAAATGGTAAACTTGTTGGTTAAAAGAATTCTTCACTGTTCCAAGCTTAACATGTACTGCAATATTAGTTAAGGGCTGCTCTCTAATGATGAATTTTCAAGAGATACTGTTTAATGCACTTTAATAATAATAAAATGAGTTGTTGATTGTGTTGATTAATTAGCATGATTTTAGGAGACTTCATATTTTTTCTAGCTTAATTGTAAGAATAAAATATTTTCTTTTATTATAATTGATTGTCTTCCCTTAATCAGTTAGGATTCACTTGTATAAATACCCCTTGTCATGGGATGTAAAGACTCTGAAATACAATGAACTTCTCTCTCTAGTTCTACATGGTATTAGAGTCATTGTTTCCTTTTGAGGTGAGTTTTTATCCCTGTAGTATTAGGATTCCTTTTTTCAAAAAAGAGGCCGAGTTTGCTCTCCCCTTGAAGCTGTCCCTAAAGGGTACTTACGATGGGATTTTTAGCCTACCCACCAAGTTTTAGATTTTTTCGATCCCAAAGCTAGGGTTCTGGCAAGGTAGACCTGGTTTTCGGTGAGACGAATCTGTCTGATGATTTTTTCCTGTTTTTTCTTGGCATAATACATAAACAGACAGACACTCAAACTAGGCCTCAGCTAGCAACTAAGCACTCCAACTTTGAGAGTGCACATTGGAGTGCTTACTTGACAACTCAGGCCAAGTTTGTATTATGCCTTTTTTCTTCTTCTCTGAGGGACCTTTTTTTTTTGGAACTGGTAACTTTGTATATTTCTCACAAACAGTGCAGATGTTGTACTAAAAACCGTATTTACAAAATTTACTTCAAAATCCTGCTAACTCCTACCTAAATTGAATCTTGAACATCAATTATGGAGATAGTGTCATTTGAATATATTTGATTACACCAAAAACATATTAATAAAAGGCAGTTTAGCTTAATCTTTTGCATACTATTCTCTATTTTTTTTTTAAATAGGTAACTTTGTATTATATCACAAACCCATGTACTGAAACCATTATATACACATGTCTCCTTTCCACTTGTTTCAGTCTATATTGAGTCTAAAACATCAATTACCAATACAGTGTCATTGGAGTATACTTGATTACACCAAAAACATAACAATAAAATGCAGTTTAACTTGACTTTCTGGACATCATTCTCTATGCTCTCAAAACACCTAGAATTCCTTTCTTTCCAAATAGTCCACCATATACTAGCAGGGATAATTCTCCATCTGTTTCTGTCCTTTGCATTCACCCCTGCTGCCTCCCAACTCTTCAAAGCCTCTGAGACCTTCTTGGGCATGGTCCAGGAGATGCCTTTGAGATTCAAAAAAATCCTCCATAGTTGTTGGGTATACTTGCAATGTAGGAACAGATGGTTCACTGTCTCTAATGCCTCCCCACAGAGAAAGCAACTAGAGCATAAGGTTATCCCTCTTTTCTTCAAGTTATCTTGAGTCAAAGCAGCTTCTTTGGCCAATAACCATATGAAGCATGAGATTTTTTGAGGTATTTTGCTTCTCCATATTTGCTTCCATGGTCAACTGTATGCTTGTCGGTTTGTCTGATCCATCAACTGGTAGGCTGAGTTAACTTTGAATTCCCTTCTGCTATTTCCCTTCCACCACATAACATCTTCCCTTGTTTGTAGCCCATTAAAAGCTTCCACAGTGTTGAGAAATTCTGCCACTCTTGCTATTTCCCAGTCATTGAATTGTCTTCTGAAATTGAAGCTCCACCCCTGATTTGTCCATAACTCTGCTATAGTATTGTGCTGTCCCAAAACTATATTGTATATGTCAGGGAAAAGAACTTCCAGGTTTCCCTTTTCATGCCACTCATCTTTCCAAAATCTTGTCTTGCTTCCATCTACAACTTTGATCCTTGCATTACTCTTAACTTCATCCCACATGTCTCTTATTGATCTCCACAAACTCACTCCATAAGGCGTAGTCACTTCTTAGGTCATCCACATATCTTCGCCTTCATAATTTGCACTTATTACCCTTTTCCATAGCATCTGATTTTCATTGGCAAACTTCCACAACCATTTCATTCTGAGAGCTTTACTCTGTACCTTCAAGTTCTTTATCCCCATACCCCCTACCTTCTTGTCAGTTATAACCACCTTCCACTTCACCAAATTGAAGCCTTTCCTCTCCTTGTTGCCTTGCCATAGGAATTTTCTCCTGATACTGTCCAATCTCTTGATGACTCTTGCTGGTATTGGGAACAAGGTCATCATGTAAGTTGGCAAGGAGTCTAAGACTGAATTGATGAGAGTTAGTCTACCTCCGAAGGACAGATATTGAATTTTCCATCTAGCCAATTTCCGCCTAGAGGCATTCCCAAGTAAGTTGTTGGCAGAGTACCAATTTCCCCACTAAGGATTGCTGCCAAGTAGTTCATATTTGTGACTTCATTGACTGGATACATACTATTCTCTATCATATCATAACCTAAGTTGCTCGGACTCGGGTGCGAGTATTCGAGACGGATGCGAATCCGAGAGTCGGATTCGGCAAAATTTAAATTTTAAGATTCGGGGGTGCGAATCTGAGTATGGATACGGGTGTGGGGATTCGGCTAAAATTATTCAATATTATAAAATATAGTTATAATGATAATAATAATAATAATAATAATAATATTAAATATCTTGTAAAATGCAATACTTAAAAGCATATCAATTATCTTTCTCAAAAAGAGCATATCAATTATAGATATACAAATTTAAAAGTATAAATTAATTACTTGTTTCTAATTAATTTTAAAAAAATTATAATTCCTTTTATTTATTATAAAAAAAAAAATCATTTATATATATATATATATAGAGAGAGAGAGAGAGAGTCTAACTTAAATTAGATAGTAGTACAATTCATTAAAGTTCTGTGTGCTGCCCTTTTTTTTTTTTTGATAACCGAGAAATCCGTCTGTGACCCGCCCTTTTTGGACCAATCACAGCCTTTTAAACTCGGTGGATAATGGGCCCGCCCCTCTACCCTTCTCCACTTAAATACCGGGCTTCGCTTTGCATGGTGTGGGGCTTGAACCTGCGACCTAAGCCACAAATCCTCCACCTTTTGCCACTTGAGCTAGGCCTTGGGGGCCTGTGTGCTGCCCTCTCTTCTCCCAAGAAACCCTAGCCTGCTTTTTTCCTTTCCAAGAAAAAAAGCTTTCTCTCTGCTTTTTCAAAGAAAAAAAACTTTGAATTATTTATTCTTTCCCATGGAGCCCCTTCGCCTCCTCTGTACAAGAAAAAAGATATGTCTGCTCTCTCTCTATTCTTGTAAGCTTTGCCTCTTCATTATTCTTTTCCATGGAGCACCTAGACGTGACAACTTCGTCGTCGTCAACTTTCGCCGGCCATGAAATTGATCTCTTCCCCATTTTTTTTCTCGACTTTGGTCAAAGTATCCGGATCGGATTGACCGAATCCGACACGCATCCCGCACCCCGCACCCGCGCCCGCACCAGTGTCGCGTCGAGACGGGTTCGGCCGCAAAAATGAAGAGTCCGCGCAACATAGATCATAACATCTAGCTTTCCTCTCCTTCCAAATTGTCCACCCGATTCTCTGAGGGGCTGAGTTGAAGATATTTCCCTTCTATATTTCTAGGAAATCCTATTTCTTGATTTGAAGTTCTATTAAAATTACAGGGATACGACTTGTGTAGAAACTTTGACTTATCATGAAATTCAACAAAATTCAACATCTTAACAACTGACCAAACTTGACTCACCTTTTGTTGCTACATTTAATTATGTGTAATCAAGCACTGCCTTTACTGTTTACCTTAATTCTTGAATTGTTGATTCTGGTGCGAATAGACAAATGAGAGGCTCCTCTAAAGCTTGCAAAACTACTCTCCTAGTCCCAAACGGAATTATGTCAGCATAGCCAATGCCCTCTTTAATCCCCGTCTCTGGAACAAGTTATGTTATTTGTTGTTCACCTGATATTACATTATTATTCATTCTTCATTTAACAGAGTTTTTTGTTAACTTGTTGTCTGATAGTCCCATCACCTAAGAACTAAGTTGTAGTTTTGAGTTCTTTCTTGATCATTGTGTTTTTTAAGGATCTACAAACAAATAGATAGTGGTAAATTGCATGATGACGTATATATGTTTGATGGGACTTGAGACTCTAGTCTAGCTTTTTCTTTGAGGAAATAAGAATGTCAACCAAAGAAATAATCTAGTGTTATAGGTGGTTCGGGCTCCCATCCTTTTTTATTTTACGGAAGTTAATATTGTAGTATGTCTTCCAGAACTGAGTCTAACGTTTTGTTTGGTGATGCTTGTGAATATGTCAACCATAATATAACTCTTACCTTTTGAGTGATCATAAAAGTACTACTCCTTTTACGATTATTCATTCTGATGTATTGGGGTCCTATGCGAACTACTTCTTTGTTTGGAAATCGATGATTTGTTACTTTAATTGATTGTTACATTATGTTGACTTGGGTGTATTTGTTAATAGTCAAAAGTAAGATTTTCTCTTGCTTTCAATCATTTTAAGAGATGATTTGTACTTAATCTAAGGCTAAGATAAAAATGTTATGAACTGACAATGGCACAAAATACATGGATAATAGATTTGATTTTTATCTGGAGTTCAATTGGATAATCCTTCTCACTAGTTGTCCTTAGACTAGTGCACAAAATGGGTTGTTGAAAAGAAAAATAAGCATATATTAGAAATGGAAAGATCTCTTATGTTTACATTGTATCTACCAAAAACCTACCGAGAGGATGCCGTTCTAGTAAACTAGTTGCTGCCTATTTTATTGATAGATTATCACTTAAAACCCTATATTTTTTTGATAACCTAGAGGCTCTAAAAGGGTGAGATTAATATATTGTTCCTCCAAAGGTGTTTGGGTTGTCAACTTTGTTTACACTAGGATTTTTGGAAAATTTGAACCTAGAGCCTTAAAAGTGTCTTTAGTAGGTATTATTCTACACAAAAAGGTACAGCTGCTATCATCCTCCTTCCACTAGATCCTTTGTCAGCATGGATGCTATGTTTCGAGGATCTAAGCCTTATTGTGATTATTACACCATCACCTCACCTCTTCAGGTAGAGACCAATAAGGAAGAAAGGATGATTCTCCCAAGTTGGAGAAACACTACCACAGGGGAAATGAAGTTGAAGAAAGAATTCATGGGAAGACTATTGAGCATTTAGATAGACCTGGTTTGATAACTCACTCAAGGAGAAATATAGTAAAAGAAGCCGTTATGTAATCTGTTGAACTGAATTCTCTTCTATTGGTGAGTTTATGTTTCCTAATGGGTTAGATTTGCCTATTGCTTATAGTAAATGAGTAAGATCTTGTACCAAACATCTTTTATCTAATTT
Source organism: Solanum gracilifrons (assembly GCA_029582605.1). NCBI lineage: Eukaryota > Viridiplantae > Streptophyta > Magnoliopsida > Solanales > Solanaceae > Solanum > Solanum gracilifrons. The sequence continues at coordinate 8,828 of JAJOOH010011874.1, read as the reverse complement.
TTTCTCCTATAATTCCCTCTCTCCCTCATATAGTCTTTGTTTGCCTGTATCTTTTGTGTCTACTCCTCAGAATTGTAGGAAAACCAAGTTGTTTTGATTGAAGAAATGAAGATCTTGTCAAAAAATGAGACTTAGGAAATTGTTACTTCACCACTGGACAAAAGTTGGTTGGCTGCACATGGGTCTTCACTCCGAAGCATAAAGTTGATGCCTCGATTGAATGATTCAAAGCAAGATTAGTAGCTAAAGGATTCACTCATATTTTGTGGAGTTAATTAGCGGAAGACTTTTACCCCGATTGCTAAGATGAACACTATCAAAATTCTTATTTATTATTCAATTAATCTTGATTGGGACACAGTGCAGCTACATGTGAACAATCTTTTTCCAAAGCGATTATCTCTTCTGGTTACCAACAAAGCAAAGTCGATCACACCCTCTTCATAACACATCAAAAGGGTAAACTCACCCTTCTCATTGTTTATGTTGATGACATAAGAATGATAGGGGATGACCTAATTGAAGAAATTGAGATTAATGATCTAGGTAGGTTGTAGTATTTCATGCAGATTTAGGTTGTTTCTATAACAAAAATATGAATAGAAGGAAGTATATTCTAGATTTTATTGAAAGGAATTGGTATGATAAGGTGCAAGTCAATATAATCGCTTAATTGAAAACAATTACAAGTTACAAACATGGGTTGTGGAGGGTCAATGATAAGGAGAGAGATCAGAGGTTGGTTGGAAGACTCGTTTATCTCTCATGTTAGACAAGACATAGCCTATTTAGTCAGCTTGGTGAATTGGTTTATGCATGATCCTGCAAGTTTATCTTTCACATTTTTCAGTAACGGAAGTATGCTCCAAAGAAAAGTTTGATTTTCTCTAAACATGGTCACTTCCGGATAAAAGCTTTCACAGACGCAGATTGATCTAGATCTTTAGATGATAGAAGATCTACATCTGGTTCTTGTACACTAGTCGGAGGAAGCCTAGTTACTTGGAAAAGAAACAAAGTGTAGTTGCAAGATAAAGTGCAAAAAGCAAAATATGGAGCTATGGCTAGGGTGTTTTGAGCTTCTTTGGCTACAAAAGTTATTGGAAGAATGGAGAATGTTTGAAAAAGGGAAACTTTTTTTGTACTGCGACAACATAGCTGCAATCAATATAGTGTAGACTTTTGTTCAACATGACCGAACAATAGTGAAGTTGATCGACACTTCATCATAGAGAGTTTCTAGTGGCACCTTGATAGCTTCATGTACCGTCAGAAAAATAGCTGGCGTATGTGCTTACACAAGGCCTCAGTAAGATTTTCCATATTTTGGTTTGCAAGTTGGGCATGTATGAGTGCGGCATCTTTGCTCCAACTTGACGAGGAGTGTTGATTGTGTTTCAAAATACCTACATGTATAACATTCAAATATGCTCTCAGGCACAGATATCGAGGCCTGTCAATTTTTAGTTTAAAGTGTGTTAAATTTAGGTTTCAGATGGGTGGATCCGGCAAGCTCGCCGAAACACATCCAATAGGGGAGGATAGCATCTTTTACAACGCAGGTTTCAAGTCCTACGACATTACGAGATGTCAAGACAAAGTTGGGAGTTGGTTTGTATGGGTGGAACGCAGCCGACGTCTGATGAGAAGAGTGGAAATTAGCATTAAAGTCCTGAAATGGTTAGTTACAGTATTTATTGAAGCCTCCAAAGTGCAGGAGAGGACAGTTAAGAGGTGGAACATGAAGGACCACTTTGCAGAGTTCTATTGCACTCTCAAATACAAGGGCGAACCCATCGGTGACCCCCTAAAGTTGGCACCAACTTTCACTTAGACACCTTAACTAAGCTTTGTTTATTTTAGACACCTCATGTCATGTCTCGCTAAGTCATTTTGACACTTTTTACTGAATTGACAAAGTGTGTGTTGCACTGATTTTAAGTGCGTAGAAAGCATTTTTTTTGTGAAAAATAATATTTTTTCTCTTCATCTTCTTCCCTCTTTCTCCTTCACCTTTCACCACCATTATGTACTGATTTTGAGTAAAACAAAAAGAGTCATATACTCATTGAAAGATTAAAAAATAATCATAAACTGATTGAAATAACTTACAAAAGCTATTTTTTTAAAAAAAAAAATCAGATCTAAAAAATAATACCACTACCTCACCGGAAAAGATGGAGATCCACCATTTTTGTTACTATCTTTCTCTCTGTCCCTCTCTTCCGCCAAAACCTATTTTATTTAGAATAAGAATTATTAGTTATAAAAGAAAATATGAGACGTCATTGAAAAAAAATTGGATCTAAATCTCCTCAATTTTTCCGGCGGAACTCCAATTTCCGGCGAAATTCTTTAGATATGAGTCATTGAAATGACTTCCTAGAAAATGAAGTCTTTTCTTATTGAAATATTTTTAAAATATAAGTTTAAATGGTTTTTCTTTCTTCTTCTAGTTAAATTTTGACTTTTTTAACCAAATTGACGCGTCTTCTCTAATTTGTCATCATGCCATGTCATCCGCGAGTGGATAACACACATTTTTTAACTTTTGTTGATAGTTAAAGAAGTGTCAAAATGACACAGTGGGACATGTCATAAGGTGTCTAAAATGAACAAAGCTCAGTTGAAGTGTCTAAGTGAAAGTTGGTGCCAACTTTAGGGGGCCATCGATGGGTTCGGCCTAAATACAATGAGAGCGGGAGATACATCAGTTTTATAGCATTACAAGGTCAAAACAAATCAGTCATAATTACTCCAGAATCTACATTCAGAGGAGGTTGGGGGAATATAGCTCACAAGATTACTGGGTTTATTTATGAACTAGACAAAACACAGGGGATAACAGTAAAGGACAACAAACAACTCCACAGGTCCTACAAAGAAGCTTTATTTCGTGACAGATGGGTGACGGAGGCAACGGAGAAGGCAGAGATACAAAGCACAGCAAATAGAGTAAGGATCACAGGAGGCAAATCGCAATCAGAAAAGGACCTCTTGAACATATGCTTGGTAGGGAAATTCCAGTGCCAAACAAATGAAAACCCTAACTTGAACGATGTAAGAAGATGGGCATGTAACTCTTGGAAGTCGGCGATAGAAGTCAAAGTGTGCCATGAACGACGGCCATTTTATGTTTGAACTACCGTCAAGACTAGCAGCAGAGCATGTCTTAACAGGCCAATGGACCTGGAAGAAGATGAAGTTGGAACTTGAATGGTGGAAACCAACAACTGGCTACTGGCCTGCAGAAGTAAGGAGAGATTGGGTATGGATCAGACTGTTAGGTTTACCTATGAATCTATGGTCGCAGAAGGTTTTAAAAGAGATCGGTAACCTATGTGGAGGCTATATTGAGACGGAGGAGGAGACTTCTCTCAAAAATCATCTTCATTGGGCTAGAATAAAAGTACAAGGCGACGGCGAAAGGATCCCCAGAGAAGTAGAAATAACCTACGATGATTTCACTTGCACCATTTCAGTTTGGTGTGAAGCTCCGGTCACCGTGAAATTTTCAGAAAAGAGGAGAGAGGAGAAGGGAAAATACCCAACAGTCAATACCCAAGATCAACTTTTGCATATAACAAAGGAGGTAATAACAGCGAAAAAGGTGGATAGGCACGTGGGGTCTTCCAGTGAGGGGTGTCTCATGCAAGTGGGCCCGAGATTTAAAAGGGGAGAATTAAATGTTTATAGCAGACAAAAACTAGGTCAAAGGAAAGTGGGCCCAAATTTGGGCCCAATTCTTTTGGACCCAATTGCTGGAGAAAAGGCTAGAGCCCAATCTTTACAAATCCCTTCAGAAGACATTTTTAACATTGAGATAGCAGTGAATCAAACGAATTACACCATGGAATAGGGACGATGGGGAACTGGAAGTTGCGAGACATATGGTAGACATGCCTGGAAAAAATAAGGAAGAATTGGGGGAGAAAAGTACAGCGATAATGGTACAATCATTGGCAGAGGAGAATACAAATGGAGGAGCAGAGGATGTTATTCCACTGGGTATCCAATTCCCAGAGGAAGACTACAACACACTGAGCACCTCAGAATGGATACACCAAAATATAATCAAACTGAGCTCGGAATTTGGGGTTAATTTCAAAGGATGTGAGAGAGAGCGAAGGAATTATTGATGAAAATTGACAATAATAAGCGAGAAAGTAAGGGGAAACAGAGTGAATAGTCAACATGCAAGAAGAAAGGGCAAATTGGAACTAAAGAACCTACAACTAGATTCTAAGTTTCACAGCAATGGCTCTAGAAGTAAAGGGGGGTATTTGTCCATCATGGATCAATGAATTTAAACATTGTTTCCTAGAATGAGAAGGGACTGAATTGTGGGAAGAAAAGGTGTATGATTAGGAATATGTTAAGAATCTGGAAAGCAGATGTAGTGTGTTTTCAAGAGACAAAACTGGAGGGGGAGATTATCAACATAGTTAAAGAAATTTGGGGTAGTAGATGGGCAGATTATGTGCAACTAGAAGCTAGTGGGACTAGGGGAGGCATACTAATTATGTGGGATAAAAGAATATGGGAAGGAGAAGTAAGTAGTGTGGGACCATACTCAGTTTCATGTTGTTTCTCTAATAAAAACCAGGAGATTTTAAATGGTACTTAACGGGAGTCTACTCCCCAAATGACAGAGTTGAAAGGGAAGAAACTTGGTGGGAGGTGGGGGCAGCTAGAGGTCTATTTACAGGTCCTTGGATCTTATGCGGGGATTTCAATACAGTGAGATATCCTTCTGAGAAGTTCAACTGCAGTAGAATCAGTAGGTCAATGACAGATCTTTCAGAGTTCATTGAAGACATGGAATTAATGGACTTAGACTTAACAGGGGGAGAGTTCACATGGAGGAAAGGTGAAAGACATTCCACAACAGCAAGACTAGACAGGTTCATGATCTCTGAAAGTTGGGATACAAAATTCAGGAATATCAAGCAGTCTATTCTGCAGAGAAAATTGTCTCTGATCATTCCCCATTGATGCTACAATGTGGAGAATAGGGGTCAACCAAATCATATTTCAAGTTCGAAAATTGGTGGTTGACTACAAAAGGTTTCAATGATAGAGTAAAGGGATGGTGGGGGTCTTTTCATTTCCAGGGAAAACCAGATTTTATACTGGGAGCAAAGCTGAGGGCATTGAAAGAAAAGTTGAAAGAGTGGATCAATACCAGTCAGGGGAATCTGAAACAACAAAAGCAACTTGTACTCAATCAATTAGCAGAAATTGAAAGGATACAGGATCAGAGAATTTTGGAGGAAGGGGAGATAGTTTCCAGATTAGCTCTTACCACTGAGTTGGAAGAAATAGTCAAAAATGAAGAAACAGCATGAAGACAGAGATCTAGGGCAGTTTGGCTTAGACAGGGGGACAGGAATACCAATTTCTTCCACAAGGTAGCAAATTCACATAGAAGAGTCAACACTATTGATAAAATCAAAGTCAAGGAAGAGTTACTAACTGAACCTGCTGAAATTCAAAGAGAGATCACCGAGTACTATGAGAATCTATACTCTGAAACTGAGGATTGGCGGCCAGAATTGGAAATGACGGAGTGTCCTATGATTGATGAAGATGACAACAACCAACTGATGGCCCCTTTTGAAGCTCAGAAAATTCTAGAATGCATCAAAGCATGTGGCACACCAGGACGAACTGACGCTTAGTTAGGCGAGAAAGAGTTTCAAGTCAGGTTTTGAAAGATGATCTGTGGGATGGTTCTAGTTCATAAGTGAAGGCGCGAAGCGCTAGGCTATACAAAGCGCTCTGGCTTGATGACTGCTTTACTTTTCGCCTTTTCCTGGGGCATAGAAGGAGTTGATCCTGGTCGAGGTAAATGATCCATGTATGTAATGGAATAGAGTACCTTATTTCTTTTTATCGGGAGCACATACACAAATGGAATTCCTTTCTTGTACGATGCAGCTCACACAGTCCTAAATATAGTAAGGCGGAGAACTGTTGTTCAGTGGAGCGCCGGAGTGCGGAGGTTGTTCCCAGCGCTTATACGCTTTTCTCTGTCTTTGATGTCAAGCCCAGTCCCAGTGACCCATTGGATTGGATTTCTCCCTTGGGCGGACTCCATATGGGGATAACTTGTCCAAAACCAAGTTGTGTACCGTCCGGTTTGCAACCCCTACTACATCTGCCTTTACGATATTTTCTATCGCTTGCCCTTGCCTTTCACTCTCATTTGGTCTCTTTCTTCTAAAAAATAAAGCGAAGCAAAGCGCATGGCAAAGAAGCAGCCAGCTGACTGCCTGTTCTGGGTTCTATTAATTAATAATTAGATTGTGCCAGGTCACTGAACTTAGAGTAGGAAATTCCAGTGAAAGCTTCATCCTAAGAAGACAGACTATGCTTAGTTCTCATTTATGATGTTTGCGCTGTGTGAGTTCTAGCTAGGAAGCAAGCGCCGCAAAGGGTACAAAACGCGATCATAACGGAGAAGTCGAGACCTAACAAAAGAGGTAAACCTGAAGTCTCGCGAAAGACTAGGTCTCAACTGGATCAATCGCTTTGTCCTGATTTATTGAAGAGGTGCCCTGTGGAACATGTTTTATGGAATTGAACTCTTTATTCCATATTTCTTTTCTTACTGATTGAATGAAACTTATGTAGTCGATCATGATGGGAAGATCCCGCTAGGATCTCGGCACCCCTCCTCTGCACTTATTCCTGTTTTTCCAATTTCCCGGCTACTGCGTGTTGATTATACTTATTTAAGTACGACGTATTTGTATATTCTATTTTTTTTCTTTTTTTATGGCATCATCCGGGTTTTCAAGACCCGGTCAAGGAATTGGAAAATTCCTTGAATGGATTTCTCTGAGCACAAAATAGAGTGGCGGGGGGTAATAATTATTCTATATTGCTGGGGTAAATAGCCCCTTTCCCAACCCGAACTTGGTTTATCTGATGCTTGGCTGAAGCTTACTTGCCGTTCCATGCCCCGCTGCTTGTCAATCACATCGGAAAGTCGTTGGGTCGGCGGAGACCTCTTTCGGTTGCCTCTCCCACTTGTTTGTTGTAGACTTCAGAGAAGAGAAAAGAGGCATTCGTCAGCGTAGGAAGGCCAACCGAGCGAAGCTCTTTCTTTTTTTTGGCGGCCCGACGAGCGGTCCACGGAGCTGCATCCCTACTCACCTGGTCTATGCACATCGCTCTCTCCAGGAGGTTGGCCGCCTATCCTAGATCTTCCCATGTGATTTAGTAAATTAGAACCCATTGTGGGGTGCAACCAGGGAACAACTATCAACTAGTTTGAAAAGTTCTTCCATTTAGTAATGGAAGTCGCCATTCCTACGGGCCTGGAACTGTGATGAATGAAGTAAGAATTTCGGGCTAGGGCCTGAGAATTTACATCTAGGTGCTTGTCTAGTTCCCGGTGAGACCGTTGATTTTGCGAAGGCTGACGAAGGGCCCCATACCCGCACTAAGGGGTAACCTGAGATAAGGTATGGAAGCAGTCTGATTATTTCCACTTGAGTCAAAATCCATCCCGAGCCCTTTCTTCCACCTCTCCTCTCCAATCCTCGATCAAACTTGCGTTCCCCAGGCGCTATGAAATGGGGGTCTTGCTCCTTTCTACATCAAGATCTGGCCCTCGATCGACTCCGGCTATGGTGCGATTGGGAATAGATCTGATACCAATACGGACTACCTATTTCAATTGTTGTGCTTTATGAAATTGCATGCCCGACGATTAAAGGGACTTCTCTTTCGAGTTCCTCTAGTCGCCACCTTCATTCCCAGAGTAAGGAGAAAGAAGACACAGCGCCGGGGAATAGCTCCGAGAGGGACTATTATCTTCTCACCTCATTCAGTCTTGATGGCAGATAGTTCAATGTACGCTCGATTGCTAGTAGTTTGAGGGAGAGTTCGAACGAATGACGCTAGTGGAGACTAATTCCTTCCGGCTAATGAAGATACTACTCCAGTCTTTCCAGTGGATCCTTCCCTAAGAATGGAACGAACCAAGTTAACCTATACGAGAGTGTGCCATACAAAGAACCTTAGATAAGGGGATTCCTCCCATTGACTGAATAGGACCAATTTAGTCACCTTTGAATGTTCCAATTGAACACTGTCCATTTTTGATTATTCTCAAAGGATAAGATTATTCTCTTTACCCTCGGAAGATTGAGGAACAAGAAGAGATCTATTAAGAGAAAGCCTCGTTTTGGTCCTGTAGAATGAATGTGAAAAGCAGAATCCTCAGAATCGTATGATTCAGATACCTGACGAAAACCCTGTTTCAGATTCTTAAACTTATTTATGAATTCCGCTTCGACATCACCTGGTAGAAATTAATCCTTAAACTTCAGAACTTCTTGTTCTTCGTAGCGCTTCTCCTCCAGCTCCCTCTTCTGTCGTACATGTGCTCACCATAAAGTTAAGGTGCCGCTTTCCTTTTTCTAGCCCTTCTTTGGGTTCCCTATCGATGCGTGTATGCCTTCGTCTTGACCTTTCGATTGAGGGTATTCAGCAGTGGGCCTACCTTAAGGTAGGAGGTGATTGAAAAAGGGGAAGCCGGTCCCCTTACATAGCCATAATAGTAAGTTTTTTCGAAGTCGCTGAACAATTGAATCGGCTCGCTTGCTTGATTGCTCTCTTGCTTTAGCTACTTACTCTATAGGTAAGACTTTCATGAATGGCATGCTCGCGTGCCTTGTTGCCCCGGATGACCAGCCCACTTTGTATCATAAGGGACCATTTGAGCTGCAGATCGTAATGCTCCTAGAGAGGCATATTTCGAATATAGAGGAGCCTTCGTTTGCCCCATTGGCGAAGTCATGGGGGGGGGGGGGGGG
>JAJOOH010011873.1:0-20399 GCA_029582605.1 Solanum gracilifrons | reverse complement strand
TGCACAATTTCTGGTCGTTTTTTATGTAATGGCTTCTAATTTTTTTTGTCATTGTGTAAAAAGAGCTATAATGAAGATTTCTTGGTCTGCAAATAATTTAGGTATAAAAAAAGTGAATTTACATTCATGGTGACAGCTTCTACAAAAAATAAAACTTTCAAAAAGCAAAAATTAACATAACCAGACTAAATTGAGGAAGAACAACACATAAACATCCAAAAGATAAGAACTTTGACCACAAATCTTCACAATTTTACTTTGATTTGCAAAGAAATTAGGGCTAGGGATCCGCTAATGTTGAGTGAAATTGAGCAAATTGGGAAAAGAAACTACGACCCTACCCTTTTGTATTTTAATTTCTTCTTTTTTTTAATTATAAAATAAGTGTAATTTTTTAATTACGTGGCAGCCACTGAGTGGCTCAATAAGCCATGTAGGAGCATTTGTATATCACACAATTTGGCTGTTGGATTCACGTGTTTTTTTGTTTAAGAATTGGATAGTTAAAGTGCCTACTTGTGCACTATGAAAGTTAGAGATCATACTTAAAATTTGAAGCCAAGTTTAGGATCCAATTTATGTATTATGCCTAAATTCTATTAATTGTCAAACTTTTTGATTTCCTTCGGTTAACAATTAGTATTAATGATGAATTTAAGCTAAATTCTTGTATAAATGAACATTAAGAATGTTCCTAATTCTCAACGGTCATTGAATGAAATAATAGTTGATAACTACACAATAAGGTATGTAGAAATTCTCTTTTGCATTCAAATTGGAGCCATTTAATCATCTTTGTATACTCATTTTGGTATGGTTACATGTTATATATCACATTTTTGGACCTAATAACATAAAGTTTAATCATTACTTTAATTACCAAATCAGGTTTTGTTGTCCGAATTTTACAGGTTCATGGAATGTCTAATCATTTTACATACAATAAATAAGTTATTTAAATAGATTGACAGTTCATATATTTCAAATTATATATTTTTTGTTGAAAAGTTTGTGATACTCATTACAATGTGATTTGATATAACTCATACCTTATATAATATTTTCAGAGAACTTAATTGTGCCAACATATTTTTATTGTGTCTTCTTTAGATGCAGAGGTTGGAAATGCAATTCACAGAGGTTAATATGAGAACAATTATAATTCTAGGACAATTAAAAATGAGAATGTATCTGGAATAGAATGGTACCTTTGTTTCATTCCATAAATAATGCAATGAACTGCATTGGATCTCAAGATTAACAAGCTTTTTGGGATTAAAATTTTCTGGCAATGACTTCCAAGGATAGCAATGCCACACAATCCAACGCAAGTTGTTTGAAAGGTACTCAATAGAGCCATCTTCTGAATCAATTGGGTAATCCGATGGATAAGCCTGTATGCATAATATCCTAAGCCTTTGCATATTTTTCATTGCCTCTTTGCTAAAGCTTGGTTTTTTACCAGCAGTAAACCAGATTGCTTCCACTGCCATGGTCCCCTATAAAAAGATCATGAATCAACAAATCATGTACAATCCACTTATCAATATCATTGTTTTCTTACTCTACCCCCGAATGCAAATTTTTGTCATGTTTTATATTATTTATTATTGTACTTGAAGAGCCAGCACCATCAAATAAAATTTAAGGTACAAATATTAGTTAAGAAATATGCCGCTTAAGAGAAATGCTTTGCGTAGTTAATTTTATTTGTTAATGATACATTTTTTGAGAATTTTATTAGACTCAAGTTAAAAAGTTTTTCATGCTCTCATAAAACAAAATGGTAACTGAAATAGTGCCAATAACTGTCATCTTTTAAATGAAAAAAAATTAATCATCATTGAATTAGTAAGGTAAGTATTGGCCCTCCTAAATTTTATTTTTTCATTTCTGAATTTTTCCTAATAAAAAATTACTTAGGGTAAATAAATGGGTGATATGTATTAGCTTTTAAAAAATTATTGATTAAATTATTATGAACAAATTAACTACTGTATAAATTTCAAGTTAATCCAAAGAATGATATAAGATTAAATATATTAAGTGGCTATTAGAGTAATTCATAACTTATTAACATGAGATAAACAAACAAGGTAGTGTGGATTTGAAACAACTTAAATAACTTGTGCGTCAGTATATGAAGCTAGAGGAACAGAGTATATATATATATATATTTGAAATATGAATACTATTGCATTGTTTAGCTTACTTACCATATTGTCCATCATCACATCTTCGAAATCTTCAACATTCCATATTCTACTACAATTTCCGGAATCTTTTTGCATTTTCACTATGTATTTGCCCATATCTTTAATCAAGTCATGCATTTCAATACCATCATATTCAGATATGAACACAAGGGATTTGTCAATTAGGACATCCAATATGTCTTCAGCTCCAGAATCATAGCTCTTAACAATTTGCATGACTTCTTTTCTTCCATCTCTTCGGAAGAAACATGCGATATCTAGAAATATTTTTTGCTCTTTGGGCTCCAATCCATCATAACTTATTTTGAGTTTTTCAAAAATTTTTGAATTAGAGTTTTTCTTTATTTGGTCTACAATTCTTTTCCACTTATCTACGCCTTTCTTATGCAGCAAAGAACCCCACACCTTGAGGGCTAAAGGAAGGCCATTAGCGTGACTTAGTACCTCCAATGAGAACTTCTTAAAACACTCATCTGGAACTTCTTTTTTGAAAGCATGTTGATTGAACAATTGCATAGCTTCATGATCAGGCAGTGTATGCACTTCATATATTGCATCACTATCCTCTATCAATTTTCTATTTCTAGTTGTTACAATAACTCTGCTTCCATTACCAAACCAACCAACATCACCTGCTAAATACTCCAAATGATCACCATGATCTATGTCATCAAGCACAATCAACACCTTCATAGAAGAAAGTCTGCTCTTAATCATGTCCTTCCCAAAATACTCATCATTGACGTAATCATCCTTTTTTCTTAACAGTTCAGAGAGAAGGGTATTTTGTAAAGAATGCAATTGATTATTTTTTACATTTTCTTTAACATTCCCAAGAAAACAAGCTGCTTCAAATTGATCAGATAGAGTAACAAAGATGGCTTTTGCTATCGTCGTTTTACCAATTCCGCCTGTTCCCCAGATTCCTACAATCCGAACATTATTGATTTCTATTTGAAGTAGGGATTTTAGTTCCTCTAAACGAGAATTTATTCCCACAACATCTTGCAAATCAAATAAAACACTAGCCCTCTGGTTGGAAGAGATGTGGTCGACGATCTCATCAATTTTCGTCGATTCATTAATCCTACATAAATTAGAGATTGATTGTTGACAATGTGAGGAAGTCAAGTATTAGAAAGTAATTTCATAATTTTAATGTTTAAGAGCGTATTAAATTGGAAACATTATAGTTCAGGATAATATATAGAAACATATTGTTATTTTTTTTCATCAAAGGCAATTATTTGTTTCCAACTCACCCGTCATAAATATCATATCCTTTTAGATCTGCGGCAGCAGTTAGGGCATTCCTCCATCCTTGAACCTTCTGCATCCCCTTAACATCATCCTTATACCTCGATTCGTGTTTGGCAAATGCTTCTTCAAAGCTCTCACTTTGGTTTCGAACATGTGATGGATTCACATAATAGAAGATCGGTATAACTGTCATGTGCCCATTTTCTTTCTCCTTGCATTCCATAATTTTCACTAGTTCATTCAAGCACCACCTTGACGTAGCATAATTCTTTGAAAAAATGATTAAGGCAACTTGAGACTCTTCTATCGCTTGCACGAGTTTTTCTGAGATGGAATTGCCATCGTCTAGCCTTTCATCATCTAGAAAGGTGAATATTCCCCTAATTGTCAAACCTTTGTACAAGTGACTCGTAAAATTATACCGGGTATCATCTCCTCTGAAACTTAGAAAGACATGGTACTTCCGTCGAGGACAGTTTTGTGAATTACTCGCAGAAGAAGAAGAAGATGCCATAGATTCAATTAATTGTCTGAAAAGAAAAAGAAAGTTATAGATTAGGATGGAGGGAGTAACGATAGAATGAGATAAAATTAAAAAAAATTCAGAGCAATTACAGTAACTGAAAAACTAACAACCTGTGTGCGGAGGAAGACGACAAGGACAGAGATGGATTTCTCCGGCGTTATTGATGAATCGAAAGGTGCAGTAAGCTCGATGACTAAGAAATTTCCCTTCTTTTTTCTTTGCACTTGTATGTGCTTGTACTTCAATTTTTAATAGTCCATTGTGTGGATATACATTAGAGTTTCCAAGAAATTTTCTACATTTATTGCTTTTGACTGGTTGTATATATTCAATACAATGAAGTTTAGTCTTCGTGTTTTGTCGGTAAAAACTTTGGAAGACGGGGTCTACTCCAAATGAATTATTGCTATGGGTTCCACAGCAATATGAACACAGTGGACATCTCAAAATATAAGTGCATGAAGCTACAAAGAAAGGCTATATCTTGAAAAATATCTCCGTTGAATCAAATTATTGTGAGTTAGTTCTACTTAGTATTATGTATCCGTATAGATGCCTGACTTAATTTAGATTCGTGTCGAGAGGTTTCACATCGAGGGTAAAACACTTCCTAACAAGGACTAGTCAATAATCAAGGCACAAACCCAAAATATTTAATTAAGAATGAAGGAACAATTATGACTCTATCAGAATCATTGTTATTATTCGATCTCCCATTTAATAATTGTAATTAACTAATAATTCTTTTTATTTATGGTTATGGGCTCACTGTAAGAAAAATTGGACCATATCCCTGTTTTGATTGGTTATTATTTGGAAAAAGTTGTAATTAACTAATTTCTCTGTTTCAATTTATATGATTCACTTTCCTTTTTAACCAATCCCAAAAAGAATGACAAAAAAACAAACGATATACACTCCTATATCAATATCTGTAGGTTCAAGAAGATTGGATTAATGTATACCCAACTTCTTTTCGAATCTATTTCTCAAGCCAAGAATCTAATTGTTTTGTATCAAATAGAGAAATTTGTCACCTCTAGATGTCAAAAATTTGTACAAGTAACTAGTAATTGTTTTACGAGTATCTTCACCTCCCAGTAGTCAATTAGTACATGTACATTGAATATTAGTCGTCCATAGTAAGTAGTAGGAAATTTCTTCACTCCTTCCACACATTTATATTTGATTGTGACATGGATTAAAGTGCTGACAATTGCATGAATTTGACGAATTCCAACAAAAAAGTTTCGATACAGTACTTTTTTTACGGTGCTTTGAATATTAAAATTTTTGTTTTCAAATATCAAATTAACATAATTTAAGTTAATTTTTAAAATTAGTTACTTCAAATATTAAATTAATATAATTTAATTTAATTATTAAAATTAATCAAAATAACTCTCGAAAAACACAACAACTAAAAAGAAATAATGGAAGTATGGGGAGAGGGTTGTGAGGGGAGGGCTCCACTTAGGAGGAAGGTGTGAGTGCCATGCGCCTTGTAAGGCGTGGCCTCACACGTGCCTTCCTTTTTACATGTTAACCGTGTTAAAAAATTTAGAAGGTGTGGGGATCATGTACCTTTACCCCTTTGCTCTTTAATTTTTTTTGTTGTTCTTTTGGAATTTTGGCAAAAAACAACTAAAAAAACTTGTCCTTTAAGCTATGGACTACAAAATGGACAGCTAAAAGTACAAGCGGATGAAGCGTCAAAGAAAATGGACATTACTAGAAAATTATGTGGTATGTCAAAATTAAATATTATTACTCCCTCTGTCTCATTTTATATGAGGTGCTTGGCACGAAGTTCAAGAAAGAAGGAAGACTTTTAAAACTTGTGATCCAAAATGAATGATAGAAATTTGTGTGGCTGTAAATCATTTCATTAAGGATAAAATAGACATTTTATAGCTAAATTGTTACTTAAAATAGAAATGTGTCATTCTTTTTGGGACTGACTAAAAAAGAAAGTAAGTCATATAAATTGGGACAGAGGAAATATGTTATTACAAGTGTATATTTAATTTTTTACATCCTTAACATAACTAAGAAAAATATTTGGCTAAACTCCTAACTCCGCCAAGGAATTTATTGCTCCATAAGTACAAACACCAACCTCCCTTTATCTTCTCTGCCAAAAATTGATTGAAATTTGTCTTTAATTTCACAGTATGCAGACGACTTTGACTTTAAAAACTCTACTTGAATGGAAGATGTAATTATTGCTATTTTTTCAGAAACTTTGTGTCTAGTGTAATTTTTTACCATACATTCTAAAAGCCCACCAAAAGATGTGGTGGAGCGGAAGAGGCTGCTCCTCACTTGACTAGAGATTTTGAGTTCGAATCCTAAATATAAAAAAAATTCTTAGTAGGAAGCGATACCAGATAAAAAACAAATAAATAAATAAAAAATACACATTCTAAGAAATTTCAGCTCGACAAATCCAATGGAATTTTAACCATACAATTATTACTGATTTGAATCTATCACAATTGAATATATACGAGTACGTTTCACCATCTCTTAAATTTCTATTACTCCTCGATAGATCAATGCTGTTAATTTAATCAGCAAATAGGGTCAACTTAATAGTAAGGAGTAATAATTGCTAGTATTATTTAATTCTTTTCATTTATGTTTATGGACCCACTATCCATCTGCACAAAGAGAAATTGGACCATAAGTATTTGTATTTCAGAATGTATCTAGTATCTTTGATATATGTATTTGACTTGATATCTAAAAGAATAGTGTATCTGACTTGAAATTTGACACAAAATTATTACTCCCTCCGTTTCACAAAGAATGGTCTAGTTTGACTTGACACCGAGTTTAAGAAAATAATGAAAACTTTTGAATCTTGTGGTTCTAAATTAAAGTTATGTCAAATGTACAAAATTGTCCTTTAATCTTGTGGCCTTAAACATGTCACGTGAAAAGTTGAAATTAAAATATTACCAAAAATAGAAAGAGATCATTCTTTTTCAAACAGACTAAAAAAGAAAGGAGATCATTCTTTTTTAAACAGAGAGAGTAATTAACAAGACACTATGTAATTTATTATAAAGTAAATTAATATTTTTTTTTGTGACAATTGTGTATGAAGTTGACGAATTCCAACTAAAATTAGGAAAAGGTCAACCAACTTGCAAAAAGGGATAATAAAAAATGAAAAGGGGCTAAGGCGCGGGATCCCCACACCTTACCCCAAAAATATAAGAAGGAAGGTGTGTGTGGAGCCACGCCTGGTATGGCACATGTGCATGGAGTTGACGAATTCCAACAAAAATTGAGAAAAGGTCTCCCAACTCCAGCCTCAATAATAAATGGAGTTAAATACATTTGGGGTGTATTTAGTAGAGTAAATATACACATATATACAACCCCCAAGCCTTTTGTTATGGTACACATTTCAATACAACATGTCGACAAAAGTGCATACTTCTTCGAAAAATTACGTTCTATTTATATGTCAAATTTTATATTTAAAAGATATATATTTAAAGTTGGACACCCTTGATAAAAGTTATGTCTTTGACGCAGTGATAATTGGTGTCCAATTGAATGATGGAGTTTCGGGTTTGAACCCAAGAAGCACAATATTTTTTTTATTTGATTTTGACAGCCACACACCATTATTTTTGGACATTCTTAATAAAATTTCCGGCTCCGCAATTAAGTGTGAGAGCCATGCGCCTTACAAGGCGTGGCCTCACAGGTGGCTTTCTTTTTACATTGTTAACCGCGTTAAAAAATTTGGGTTATGGTGTGGGGATCATGTGCCTTTACCCCTTTGCTCTTTACTTTTTTTTATTGTCCTTTTTGGAATTTTGGGGAAAAAAGAAAAAACTTGCCCTTTATGCTCTGGACTACAAAATGGACAGCTAAAAGTACAAGCGGATGAAGCTTCAAAGAAAAAGAATATCCCAAATGAGAAGAAACAAAATTTTAGGAGAAGTTAAATGGAATTACTTTAATGGGCGGAGCCACTTTAGGTGAAGGGTGGTTTAGTGCACACATATCGCTAGAAAATTATGTGGTATATACGAGATTAAATATTACTCCATTATTACAGGTGTATATTTAATTTTTTGACACCCTTAATATAACTAAGAAAAATATTTACACACACTTCGCTAAACTCATAACTCCGCTACGAATTTTATTGCTCCACAAGTACGAACACCAACCTCCCTTTATCTTCTCTGCCAAAAATTGATTGAAATTTGTCTTTAATTTTACATAGAGCAAAGACGACTTTGACTTTAAAACCTCTACTTGAATGGAATATGTAATTTTTGACCATACATTCTAAGAAATTTCAGATCCAAAAATCCAATGGGGTTTTATCCATATATTTTTACTAATTTGAATCCCTCCCTCTCTCGCCAATCTCCCTATCTGGTGTCAAAGATATATATATCTAGTATCAAAAAATACATGTTGACTCTCTTGCTTGACTCTATCCTTATGTATTTGTATTTCACAATGTATCTAGTATCTTTGATACATGTGTTTGACTTGATATTCGAAAGAGTGGTGTATTTGACTTGAAATTAAATTTGGTACAAAATTATTACGTACTAATTAGTAAGACAGTGGATAATTATTTCAAATTATAAAGTGAATTAGTATTTATGGTAGAAATTATAAATTATAAAGTGAATTAGAATTGACTTCGCAACAAATTGATGAAGTCAAGTCGTGTTGTCGGTGACATAAAAATTACCCTTGATTTTCTTGTACTTTTAGTGGTCCATTAATTGTGTGCATATTTCATTAAAGTTTCCAAGAAATTTCAAACTTACTTCTACTAATGTACATATTTATTAAAATATGCTTTTTGACCGGTTATTTATCTTCAATACAATAAAGACAACTCTCTTTGTTTGGTCAGTCACAAAGAAATTGCTTGGACATTACCTTACAATTTCAAATAAACAAGGCCCACAACTTGTTAGGTAGAGTTTTCTTTTATGCCGTTCTATTTAGATTATTCTTATTAATTTAATTTATTTTCGGCAGACAAATGTTTTGATCCTAAGGTGAGTTTTAATGGATATCAATAAAATCGGTATGACGTTTCAAGTTAAAATTTTATCTGAGGCAAGACTTCTACATATTCTGTCTAGCGTAAATTTGCTAAAAAAAAATATGTCATTTAGTTCCCTTTGCCAGCAAGATGAATTATTAAAAAAAGAAGAGAAAATTTAATATCATAATTCAATGTATCTGATAGCAAAAGATACGTATGTTCATCTCTTTTGACAACTCTGATTCTAATTCACACAACTCCGACTCCAGTGGAATACGTTTGATTCCTGGAAATAGTTCCCTTTGGGTCCGTTAGCTTTGTGAAGTGTGGCGACTTACTAATAGTTCCAATGCTCATCTGCAATTCCCTCACTGTCTCAAGTCATGCTGCCTCTTTAATTGTTTCGTCTTATTTCCCATAACAAGAGAGATACTTACATTATTTAAAACAGAGATTTTGTGCTAATATAACAATCTGAGAGAGCAATACTTACAAAAGTGTATTGCTAAAGTTAGAGCATGATCAATACTTGTCGACATGAAAATGTTTGATGCAGAAGTATTAAAAGTACTGACCCGTCGTCTGCCATAAAGTTTTTGTTTTTAAAGCAGAGATTTCCCCAAATATAACGATCAAAAAGAGCATCAAAATAAACTAGTTGCAAGTTTTAAAGCCGTGGATCAGTTGCTATCTTTGGGAAATACACTTTGCCTTTTCTCTGTGAACTTAATTATAACACGGTAAAATCTTGATATCGGTTGAATATACATCTGCAGAAAGACGTGATCAATGACTCCAACCATTCAATTAAGTTCCCAATTGATCCGTTCTACTACACATTTGTAAATTCGTATCGTCTTGGAACTTAGAAATTTAATTCTCTCACATAATCTCCATAGAATGAATATTAATTCAAGACTTTAAAGGAGTGTTAAAATAGTTCGGGGCTTCTCAAACACACATTTCCAAAGGGTTGCTTTACTTGAGGATCAATAAAGATGCAATTAGATATCTTATTTACTTACCATTTTATATTCAGCATACAAAGTTTAAAAAATTAAAACTTGTTGACATCCTTTAACTCACCATGGTTAATGATGGCTCAGCACAAACGGAGACAAGATGGAGGATTAATTTGGTGAGCTCCTGCCAATAGCAGAAAGAAGAACGAAAATAAAAATTTATTGGTTATGAAAGAAGATCTGTAGCAAACAGAAGGAGAGAATTACATAACCTTGGGATCTTTTTCTGGCCAGCATGCTCAATGGTAAATACTCTTAGTGACAAGGAATCTGAATCAGAGATGCCATGCTGCAAGGAAGAGATATTCTGAAACAGCGCATGTGCAAACGAATTGTAAATCGAATCATTGTACGTGCCATATGACAGTGGTGTGAATATCAACCTCTGTGATTTTTTCTTCTTTGTTACTAAATTATGAACTTTTCAGAGCCATATGACGATCTGCATGCAGTGAATATAACTCTGGTGGAAGTTCTGGTAGCTGTGTTAGTCTCCTGCACTCTGATAAGTCCAAGTATCGAAGAGCACTAAGTTGGGCTATGCTTGGAAGAGCTACAAGGTTTATACAATGGGACAAATTTAACTTGATGAGTTTTTTGGAACATCCCAGGGAATGGTGAACCTCTTTAAGACTCGTACATCCACTCATATTCAAATTCTCCAAATTTGGTATCTCCGTGAAATCTGGTATTTCCATCAGGCTATTAGAGCCCCTAAGATCTAGCCTTCGTAGAGACGGCAAAAGTATCTATTAAGAACACAGAAAGAAATTGTTTAATTTAATCCTTTAGATTATGAGAGTCAACAAATGATTTGCATCTTCTCAAATTTCTGGAGGTTTCACCCATGGAGCAATGATCTGTTTCTTATAGCTATTAGGAGTTATTTGGCAGTTCCTTATGGTTACTAGAAGTTATCTATCCATATCCTTAATAGTTATGAAGTAGTTATAGTTATCAAAATTGTAAGACCAATCGGGTCCTTACTTTGATATAATAAAATTCAAGTTGTGAGAAATCGATTGTGCCCATCTCCACTATTAATATTCAACACTAAACTCCATTACTTGGGCTAAAAAATCTATTTTACTAAAAGTAAAGGAATTTTATATACATATTTTTCTAAAAAAGAGAAGGCATATGATAGAAACCGAGGTTTTTTACTGGATAAAAGCTACATAAAATACAAAGAGAGACACAAGTATCTCGTATCTTATAAGAACAATAGAAAATACAAAGAGAAACAAGTATCTCATATCTCTTAAAATAACATTTTCTGCATATAAAAGATATATTATCACATGTCTAGATTTTTTACTTACTTAGTTGGTTACAACTCAAATGAACCACCTCTATTTATAGGTGGTGATAGATGAATCTAGCTAAGTTTTAATTTCAGATGCAACGTATGAAATCTATTATAGTAATAATATTCAACAATCCAAAATAATATAAAATACATGAATTTGAGTTTATGGAATTAATAACTTATAATTTCATTTAAAAACAAGAATCATATATAATTCTAGGACAATTAAAAATAGAAAGTATCTCGGATAAAACGGTACCTTTGTTTCATTCCATAAATAATGCAACGAACTCCCCCGGAGATCAAGATCATGAACAAGGCTTCTGGGATAAAAAATTTCTGGCAATAACTTCCAAGGATAGCAATGCCACACAATCCAACACAAGTTGCTGGACAGGTACTCAATAGAGCCATCTTCTGAATAACTTTGGGAATCCCATGAATAACTTTGTATGCATAATATCCTACGCCTTTGCATATTTTTCATTGCGTCTTTGCTAAAGCTTAGTTTTTAAAAATAAGTAAACCAAATTGCTTCCACTGCCATTGTCCCCTAGTAAAAAGATCATGAATCAACATGTACGTCATGTACAATCCACTTATCAATATCATTGTTTTCATACTCTACCCCCAAATGCAAATTTTTGTATTGCACTTGAAGAGCCAGCACCATCAAACAAAATTTAAGGTACAAATATTAGTTAAGAAATATGTCCCTTAAGAGAAATGCTTTGCGTAATTAATTATAATTTTATTTTTTAATGGTACATTTTTTGAAAAGTTTACTAGACTCAAGTTAAAAGTTTTTCATGCTATGATAAAACAAAATGATAACTGAAACAGTGTCAATAATTGTCATCTTTTAAATGAAAAATTAATCAATGATCAAGTGAATTAGTACGGTTAGTTTTGGCCCTCCTAAATTTTATTTTTTCATTTGCGAATTTTTACTAATAAAAATTACTTGGGGTACATAAATGGGCAATATTAGCTTTTAAAAAATAATTGATTAAATTAGTACATACAAAATATGATATAAATTTCAAGTTAATTCAAAGAGTGATATTAGATTATCATATCATTGCATATCTTATTATATTATAAGTGTTAAGAACTCAAGTCAAAAATTGAATTACCATTTTACTCTTTAAAAGAAGCAATTATTTGTTCTATATTAAGAATATTGCGGCAAAAATGCTCATAATTATGATTTAAGTCAATAGACTATTCCTTTTCTCGAGGCACGATACTTCTTCAATTGCTTCTTAATTCATCTCTTGTTTGTGAGCAAACTGATGAAGATCAAAGGTCAAACAATTAAGTTGGAAATTGATTGGGTTTTTTTAATTTTTGGCTAAAAATTAATCTTTAATTATTTGATTCTTTTCATCTTCCCTTACCTAAGGTCCCTTATTTAAGTCACCCAAAGAGCAATTGAATTTGCAAATCCCATTGAATCTTTTTACTCGAATATGGCGGTGAAACCGTACAAGCCTTCGCTGGTTGGTCCACAAGATCTTCCTATAGATTACTATCGCTTCATAGCCGTCATCTTCGGCGTCTTTGGTGCCATGTTATCATATACTCCCTCCGTCCATAATTGTTTGGCAGGTATACTAAAAATAGATGTCCAAAATTAATTGTCAATTTAAACAATCAAGAAATAATTAGTCAATTTTTTCCAATTCTGCCCTTAATGATAGTATAGTTCAATTGAAAAGTTAAGTGGACTTTTGGTATTCTTGGTATAGTAGGATTATATTAGTCAAATTACACCTTGTATTAAATTTTCCTTGAGGGATGTGCATGATCTTACTCTGACAAACAATTGTGAACGGAGGGAGTACATGATTTGCTCATGGCTTGTTATAATATTCAGTGTGCAATCCCTTGCTAACATAAAAAATATGGAAAATGATCTTAAGCAGATCTCAATGGCCATGATGTTTGGTATCACGGGTCTCATGACAAACTACATGGGTGTTCCGGGCAAGCAAGACAAACTTGATTATTGGTCAAAAATATTGTTCTTACTAAATTAAGTTGCTTAAATATAAGGAAACCAACTGTTCTACTTGAAAATAAGGAAAACAAGTTTCACAAATACATGTACACCCAATAAATTATTGAATCACACCCCAACTTTAATAAAAGGAAGTAGGAAAGTGAAAGAGATTTGTCCTTTCCTTAATTAAACTAATTTATGGATGGAAAAAGTGAACTTTGAAATTCTAAAATATGTTACAAAGAAGAAGATGTTAACACAAATGAAATTTTGCCGAAACTAATTTATGGATGTATGTGTAGTTATGTAGTTTTTTCTTAGATGTACTCCCTCCGTCCCATTTTATATGCCACTTTTTTACTTTCCACTTGTATTAAGAAATGATGTAACTTTACCCTTCTATCCTTATTTAATTTTTTTGGAACTCAAGTTTTCAATCAATGAATATGAATTAATTTATTTTGATTAATTAATTTAACCAATGAACATGAATCATTTACTTAGCTTTTCTAAGTTGGTCAAATGTATACTTTCAAGACTAATAACTCACAAGGGTAAAAAAGGAAGAATATGGTAATTTATGCATTGATTTTATAAAATGACAAGTATTATGAACCAACTATTTATAGAAAGAGATGACATATAAAATGAGACGGAGAGAGTAACTTTTATCATTAATATGGTAGGATCATGTCGAAAATGTGAGAATTGTAGAGTTGATCTCGAGAATTATTGCCCTCGTCAGATTCCTACATACAACGGCTTTAGCTTAGACGGAACCCTCATGTTTGGAGGTTACTCCAGCATGATGGTATCTGATGAGCATTTTGTAGTACATTGGCCTGAAAACTTGTCAATGGATGCTGCTCCCCTGTTATGTGCTGCAATTACTACTTATAGTCCTTTGAAATATTTTGGACTCGATAAGCCTGGAATGCACATTGGTGTTGTTGGTCTTGGAGGGCTCGGACATATGGCTGTTAAGTTTGCTAAGGCATTCGGAACCAAAGTGACTGTCATTAGTACATCTGCTAATAAGAAGCAAGAAGTAATTGAGCATTTGGCGCAGATTCTTTCTGCTAACAAGTTTATTTCATTCCTTGTCGCGAACATCTAAGAGGATGAATTCTCAAATCAAACCACAGGTGCAAACGACATCAGAAAAGATGCAGCACGATGTGGAACTTTTCCTTAACTCAAGCTGATGAGCGAATATTCATGGAGCCATCTACCTCGTTACAGTTGGATAATCATCGAGTCATCCACCTCATTACAGTTGGATAATCATCGAGCCATCCACCTCGTTACAGTTGGAATATTATTGAGTCATCCACCTCGTTATAGTTGGACTGTTATCGAGTCATCCACCTCGTTACAGTTGGATAATCATCGAGCCATCCACCTCGTTACAGTTGGATAATCATTGAGTCATCTAGCTCGTTGCAGAGATCACCGGAGTTTGTCCTGCAGAAAACAAGTAATGACATCTCCAAATCCTCAGCAAATCATGAGTTGTAATGGACATATTGTGTTCGAAAACGGTATCCATTATCTTTTACTCTCAATACTTCTTTATTTTCTCATCTAGTTGAAAAGATGTTTATGCTTATCCATAAAGATATACTCTTTTATTACATGAATGATCTTTCTTTAATTTTTTTATATAAGCCGCTAACTAAAGCGGCAATATGTCTACTAATTGTTTACTTTGAGTGTGCAGGCATATACTGAACATATTTATATGACATCTTTCAAAGCAAGAGTAATTGAAAAGCATCGTAAGAGATGCTATCATTTTTTCCAATTATAGTTTCTACTAACAAGTTTATTTTAGTCTTTGTCGAGAGCATTCAAGAGGAAGAATTCTCAAATCAAACCACAAGTGCGGACGACATCAACAAGGATGCAACACAACGTGGAACTTTTTCTTAGCAGCGAACTGGGACATGGTCCAAAGAGAAGGATCAAATTCTAAGGACGCGAGCTGAGGAGCGACTTCCACCACAATCAAACCACACCCCTATCAAAAAGCATGTGCGTTTTTCTTTAAGTTTATCGGTTTTAGTTTCGCATCCAGAAAGTTTTGGCTTTCGCCGGAGGCAACTTTCCATTCTGAGTGACAATGCACCAAGAGCTTTGGAAATTATGTCTGTGTAAGTTCTTACTTATGGATGTGAAGAGCTCCACATTCATGGCTAAGAGGTTGCAATCCTCTTTTTCATACTAGACTTATTTGTCACTTTTCCAAAACCAAAAGTTATCTTGCATAATAGATTTCTTTTTCAACCGATCGAGTTGAACTACAAACAACCTGATTCCTTGAGTTGAAGGATATGTAGGCGGGCTCAATGTTGAAAACTCGTCTGTATTCCAATATCCTCTCTCAAATCTTATTCTTGAGCATTCCGATCTCTTCATAATTCAATATAAGGATGGCTTTCAAATTCTTTCAAATCGTGCATCAAATCAAGTGTGTCGAACTACAAGTGGCCTGAATTCTCATATAGCCTGAGATATGTAGGAAATCCATTTTCGGGTTCGGCCATAACTCCTAAAGTCCGTACCAAAAGCCCTTTTCTAAAGGATGAATATGTGGTCGGTCAAAATTGGATTCGTCAATTTTATTTGCCTCAAATTTCTTTCATCAATCCAAGTCAAACGTGGGATAGTTGTTGACACCCAATTTTGGACCCCCACAATATGGATTAATCACCGAGCTTCTTAAATTCTGAACAATTTGAAATAATTAGTTTTTATTAAGTTCAAAATATTTTTCAAGTTACTTTTAATTAATTTTATCCTTTTTATAACTTTTAAGTAATATATATGTTTTATATAATTAGTATATTTTATAAACATTTCGAAAATCATCTCAAAAAAAGATTTTAATTTTAGTAATATTTTATTAAATTAGTTTAGTTTAAATTATGGTTATAATTTTGAATCATTAGTTTACAATTAAGTTAATTATTTTATTTCGTTAAGATTAAAAAACTCATTAATTAATTATATTAATTCGTCATATTTAATTATTAGTCGAATTTACTAATTAACTCAATTTAGCTAAGTCCTTAATCCAATGGGCCAATTTCTCAATTCCAATCCAACCAATTTCTTCAACTCCTCTTAGTCCAATTTTGGGCCTAGTATCTAGCCTAATTCATTACATCCAGTAGCCAACCCATCCAAACAAAATCCCAGCCAGCCCAATCCTTATAACAATTCTCGACAACCCACTTTCAAATTCAATGCCCACTTCTTTTTCTAATAAGCTGCCCAACATACAATCAGCAGCAATACAACTGCCCCACCCCTGTACGTTCTTCTTCTTCTTCTTTCACGCAGAAACGCGACCGAACTCGCGAACCCAGAAAACCCAAACCAAATCGAAACCCAGAAACTCGTGACCCAGCAAATTGCGAGCAGCAGTCCAGCAATCCATCGAGAAGTCCAGTAACGCGAATCGCGAACCAGCATCCCAGCTCACTAGCGAACAGGCCACAATCAGGGCTGTGTCGTTTTCTCCCTCTCTCTCCCTCATCCTCCGTATGTGAGCAGTGCTAGGTGGAGCAATCTCCTTCCTCGAGTGTCCTTGCTCCGAAATCGGACGACTCCCTTCATATTTCCGTTGAAGATTGTACAAATTGGTACAATGGACAGCTTCTCAAACCTTATCCAAAGAGAATTCGAATTTCGAATTCAAAAATCCATCCAAACTTCCCCTATTTAAACCCCAGGTTCTTCATTATTTTGGGGTTGGGAAGAAAGTTTGGCAAAAAATAGGTGAAAGAATACAGAGAAAAAAAAAACAGAAAATATAGCTTACACTCCAGATTGATTCTAGTATAGTAACTACGCATAAAAATAGGTTTTTCTTATTCATTGCTCGCCGGGGTCCGTATGAATCTTTGAAGTTTCACGTTTTGTGGTGGAAGTGCCTTTCAAGCTCGTCGATTCCAGTATCGCTGCTTTGGAGAAGGTAAATACATCCCGTTTATGAGTTTTTCTTCTGAGTTTTTGGGTGATTTAAACTTTCATTGTTGGTTCGTGTTTACATTTCTCTATTTGGGTCTCTTTGTTTCTTGTTGAAATTTTTTTATGTGTAGTTTTATCATACTTGAAGATTGGCGTTCCCTGTTGAAAATAATAGGATATGGTTCGGTGTGTTTAATTGTCTTTAGATTCCGCTTCGGATTTTGTTAGCTATTCAACCTATGTTCAATTTGTATTAGCAATTTTGGTCCAAAAATGGATTAGTTTCACGACTTGAGTTATCTTCGGTCTCCTGTTCATGTCTTGATTTTGGTTCTCCATTTTACCTTGCCTCATGATCTAAGTCTCTTTATTTTATATACGGTTTCATGTAGCTTTATTGAAAAGGTTTGCTTAACTCATTTTATGCCCTTGTGTGTAAATTCTTAAATGATAGAATGTAGATTATGGTTGGCGAATGAGAGCTTTTTTTTTTTTAGTTTGATATTTGCCTTTATTTGAATGTTAAATTCATAAGCATATCTTTACTTTTGGTTGCCTGTTGCTGCTAGTGTATATCATGAATCTCTAAAAATGATTTTTTTCTCTTACCATATGCTACTGCCTCATTAAGATGCATACCATCCTCCTGCTTAAGATCATTTATAATGTGGAGTTTAATATGTTTTTTTTTTGTTTTCTTTTTTTTATGTTGATAATAGTCAATACAGTAGTACTCTCATATACTACCTCTTATTAATTAGCAACCATTAATTATGCCTCTCTAGTATAATCTAGTTTTCTTTCCTTTATGCACATATCGTCCAATGTGTTTGATACAAATGTCACAAGTTAAATATTCATAGCATTATCATTATGAACATAGGTTGAGCTATCTGTCAATTGTATGCCTGCTTGAATTTTTGTATCATTAACTCCGCTAATTATTTTTAATATTTTATAGTGAGTTGTTAATTTGTATTTACTTTTGTTCGCAAGTGAAATCTGCCCGAGTTCTACATGAACTCCTGTCTTCCCTCTCGAATCTCCTGGTTGGGCCAAAGACCCAATTCCGCCTCTTATCGAGTCTGCCGGGTCATTGGAATTGAAGAACAGGGCTGGAAAATTAATTTTGCAGGAATCGAAGTTGAGATACCGGAATATACAGCAATATACACTAAGTGTATCTGCTTTATATCCTGGCTGGAGTGGGCCTAAAAGCCCACCCTTCTTTGAGTTGTATTTTGTTACTTTGGGCCTAAGCCCCCTTTGTCTTAATTATTATTATTTGTTAGTTTAGGATAGGTGTAAGATTGGGCCTTAGGCCCCAAGTAAAAGTCAATTCCAAAATTAGTCTAGGACAGATGTAAATTGGGCCAAAGGCCCAAAATGAAATTAGCCCAAATACTGGATTAGGCGAACAGAAAAACCAGACTTGAGCCCAAAATTCACTCTTTATTTTATCTGTTTCATTTTTGTTTAATTGTTTATTTGCTAGTCAATTTTAAGGTTTTCCTAATTTGATTTCCTCAAAAGAAAGTCATTTCGAGATTTTTTAAAGATAAAATAATCTTACTTATTTCACTACTTAAATTACTTTGAAAAATATATTATCTAAGTAAACCCCTTATGCTATTTTCCTTTCTCCTAAAAAAATATTTTCAAGTCTCAAGTTTGCATATTTCATATACTTGTCAAGCATGCCTTTTGTTAGTCAAATATTTTAATTACTGGATAATCGCATGTTAGCGGAATTTTCGGGTGCTTTCAAACCCTTCCCGAAATGCTAATATGAACCCTGAACCTTCTTTTAATATTTTCATTAGATTTTTGTTTTAATCTTTTGAAAAAATAGTTTTCTTAATTTTACCTCAAAAATTAAGTGGCGACTCTGAAATCAGTCGTTATTATTTTTTAAATAAACTAACCACATTTACTCATGCGGATCAAATAAGGTGTAATTTATCCTAGATACATTGTAATCAAGTGTGATTCACATGTATTTGAGATATACTGATGTTTTCACTTGCCTCTCTCCCCATGTATCTGTATTTCAAAATGTATAAGAAATCAAGATATATGTATCTAATAGCAAAAGATCATTGACAAAATCAAGTTGTGTTGTCGGTAACAAAGCAATTACCCTTCTTTTTTCTTTGCACCTTTATCTGCTTGTGCTTTTAGTAGTCCATATTATTACTTTTGAATATTACACAATCCATATAGTAAGGCATGTGTGGTAAAGCACATGCATGGGCTCCCACACCTTAATTCCCTGCATTTATATTTGATTGTGAATTGAGTTGACGAATTCCAACATAAATTGAGAAAAGTTCACCAAACTCCAGCTTCAGTAATAAATGGAGTTAAATACATTTGGGATGCGTTTAGTAGAGTAAATATACACGTACTGTTGGTGTATTATGCATTTTATTAAAATAAAATATTAAGTGCATAAGTTAGTAGGTATAAATTATCGTAAAAGATGACTATTGGTTCTTGTAACTTATATGGCCATTAGTTCTTGTAACTCTCATGGTCATTAGTTTCTTGTAACTCATATGGCCACTAGTTTCTTGTAACTCATGTATATCACTACCCACTTTACTACCCCTCATTCTACATATTGATTATATGGAAAATTTCTTCACCTATAAATAGGGGTGTTCACGGTTTGGATAAAAATCGATCCAAACCGAAAAACCAAACCAAACCGATAAAATAAAACCGATTTTATTTGGGTTTGGTTTGGTTTGGTTTTGGATTTTGAAAATCGATAGTATTTGGTTTGGTTATGGTTTTATTTGAAAAAAACCCGAAGAAATAATCGAACCGAACCGATGACTTATATACATATATTTTATTAATATACATACTTAATGTATTGTTTTTATAAACAATTTTAAAGATTTTATACTTATTTTCATTAAAATTTCTTTATAATTTACTTATTGAAAGCAAAAATGCCCAAGATGAAACATTTATCTTATTGATTTCATGTATATGAGTGTCTATGACAATTCTTTGTGGGACTGAAAATGTTATTGT
>JAJOOH010011872.1:0-20889 GCA_029582605.1 Solanum gracilifrons | reverse complement strand
CATTTCTTAAGTTATATATATTGTAGGTTATTAATATTTAATTATTCTTGATTAATAACTAAATTAATTTCGTTCGTAGGAAAATAAACTGGGGAGACCGGTAACTCAGGCAAAGGCATTCAAGACTACACACACAAGGAAGAAGAAAACCCCCGGAGATCCAGACGTTTGGGTTCCTCAACTGACCTACGTAAGCCAATAATTTAAAGTAATAATTACTTTACTTCCTAAATTTATATTCTAATATTATTACTGTTATATTCATAATCAATACATGCAATCCGTTGAGGATTACCATCAAATTCAACTAGATGATAGCCGAGGCATGCCATTGAGCCAAGAGCAGACTGAGAGAATGTGGCTAGACTCGGTTGGTGGGCCGAGTTGGTATGGGTATTCTTACGACCCCTTTCGTGAATTTTATTCGGAGCTAGAAGGCCTAGGTAGTTTCCAGGATGATTGGTCAAGGGAGAAGATATTGGAACAGAAGATAGCTAAGCTATGTAGCCAAGTCGAAGTCTCGCGGGCTAGGGAAAGGCAGAGGGACATAGAGCATGAAGGGATTAAGGCCCAATTAGATGCACTACTTGCTTTGGTTGCTTCGGGGTGGATTCCCCCTTGTCCCAGTGATGTAGTTTGCCCTCCTCGTCTTTCCCAGTATCAACCTATTCAACATCAAGTATATGGTCAATACAGAGGTTTGACCGATGAGCCCAGCAATGATGAGGATGATGAGGATCATGTGGCAAACATACCACCTCATTATTGAAGTTTAGAGTTGTATTAGATAATCTAAACTAAGTACTTTATGGTGATTTTAAGACTTATTATGTGTTTTGTGGATGCATGAGAACATTGAAGTAGTTTGAAATCCAATTGTACAGCTTATGACTTCTATGCTTTTTCCATTCAATTTCGAAGTACTTTAAAGTTGATTTTCAAGTAGTGTTGATTGGAGGATATTTAGCACATGTATTTGTTGTAGTTTGATTGATTGTTGGCAGCTCTTTGAGCTTGATTTAGCTAATTAGAATGTACATATTATTGAATTGAATTTAAATGGATGGTGTGCAGCTGCTAAAGCAAAAATCTGCTACCAGTTTTTTTTCTTCAGAAAAGTGACCTCATGAGGTCTCTTTTCTGCAATTAAATTTTTCATAAATGCAGTAAAGAGACTTCATGAGGTCTCTTTTCTGCAATTTCATTTCCCAGAAAAATGTGTAAAGGCGATTAACAATTCGTTTCTTTCTTTATTGGTGAGTTTTTGCTGTGCCCTTTCAAGAAGGACCAAACACATTGAGGTAACGAGATCTTTATGTCCATACAACTTATGAGTTAAGTTTTTGATCTTGTTAGAAAGACATAATCATTCCATACTAATCTAACTTAACACCCTAAATTTTTGTTCCATTTTATTTTATAGTAGTCAGAATGAGTAGAAAATGGCTCAGTAAGGAATATGGGCATGGCCACATTAGGTGATTAACATATTAGGAATCACTCTGTTATTGCCCTTTTTTCTAATAACCATGGTGTCCGGGTCACTTGAGCGCACCTCTATGTTATTTCCCTAAAAAAAGCATATGAGTAGAACATAAAAATCATTAAGAACACCAAGAATATTACGTTAGAAAAATGGTGAATTTATCACTTGAATCCACAGGTTTGTAGGGGTCCAGTATTCTAAGCTGGCCTCTCTTTTATCAATTAGTTTAACAAGATGCTCAGTGAAATTCTCTCTCTTTCCTTTTTAATTTCTCTTGGGTGAGTAGGAATTCTTAAGCATAAATGCTTCAACTACTCTTATTAGAGCAGAGGGCAGACATTTTTAAGAAGTTGTTTAAAACCTAGGACATTAGAGAATCACAGATGACATACCTACGAAGCGAGTCTTGACAAATAGACCACTGCAGTGCAGCTAATCCATGAAGTTGAGTCTGCACAAATATTATGCCATAGATTTCAATGTCAAATGTACTGAAAACGAGAAGTGTCAATTGCCTTCAGGTTTTCTTTTATTACTTTACACTTTTGTTTAGAACGGGATAACACAAAGTTAAGAAGTATAAAAGTAAGACAAATGTAATCTAGTCTCTCATGAACCACGACATTCATTTTGTAAGAAAGTAAATCTTAAGTTTTTACATCATATGAAAGAGAAGCAAAAACGTATAAGTAACAACTTCAGTCCTTGTTACTTATGTGTAAAGCACATCAATTTGTTCAAGGCCTCTTTTATCATAATAATATTAACATATGCAATCCTTATCCCCAAAAGATATTTGAGCGTGAAGTTGGATCTTTTCCTTCTTTTTTGGTGGAATGATGCGGGTCATTTGCAACAGAGTGCTGAGCAAGTTAGCACCTTTACTCAAATAACATACAATGAAGTTGGATAAAATGCATCTAAACAATTCTTTCTTTTTTCTGGTTTAAGATGTGAAAAGGGGGAAAAAAAAAAGATACATGCATTAATGTTAAGTGTTGAAGTCCATCTAGTACAAGAAATCACCTGAAACGGCAACTTATTCATAACTTTCTCATAAAATGGTAGTGCTTCCTTGAGCTTGCCAAGGTCCATGAAAGAGTCACCATCCTTCAATGCCTAAGTATGACAGCACTAAAATTAAGAAGTAAGTCATACCTCATGATTCTCAAACAAGAAAGGATATAAACCCACGTTAAGAATGGCTTAATAATTGAAACACTCTTCCCTTTCAAAGGACTCCTTCAAAATATGTCAATTATCTTATCTAAATCAACCATAAACATAAGTATCTGAACTAGATTAATTCCAATGTACCTTGCTTATAAACTTTGGTGGAGGCATAGGAGTAACCCCCTTCGTTGGAAAAATATACATACATAGGGCCTAAAATGATTAATTTATTTTTTGCATATATATAAGTTGAATCTCCTTGGCATGAGATTTTTAAAAAAAATCCCCTTGTTTGAGTTTCTGGCTCCACCACTGCTTGTATGGATGGAAATTTACAGGAAATCTATTTCTAAAAAGGTATGCTTCAATCAATTTCAACCATGTTGATAAGTCGTTAGTTTATTTTACAACTTGTGAATTCAAGAAAAACACCCACATCTAGCCTCTTAAATGTATTATTCGATTTAGTTTGCATTCAAAGTCTTGGAATATGAATTTATGTGCTTTCAGGTCCATTCACCTGACTTTCTTGAAGTTTACGGATTCTCCCCTAGTATTCCATACTCTCCCCCTCTCGGCCTTGATTTCAGTCCTGGAAACACAAATGAGAATGCAAGACCGGGCGCCTTATAGAGGACTTTTTGGACTTCGCAGTTCTGGAGGATAACTAATTCAGACCAATATCACTCTACTTTCTTCACTTGTACATTTCCAAGCCTTTTGAGTCTTTCTAACCATAGTTTTGCTGGTAATGTCATGCCTCTTTTGTAAAATCACTGTTACATGCACCTGCCGTGCATATCGTAGCAGCTCTGCATGAACATGCAATGTTGGCACCCTTAATGCTAAAAGTTCATTCAAAACCACCCCCGATATGTGAACACAGATGTCACTTGTAGGAATTTCAGAGGTAAAGCATACTTCGTAGGATTAAAGTAACAATTGGCCACATCTAGCATTTAGCTCTTGTACTTCTGGTTTATTTCCAAGTTTACTATAATCTACAATGGCTGAGTGTGCAAATATATTTAATTAACCACTGGAAAGTGAAGATCCACAAGATTATCCAATCGAAGAAAAAGTTACATAGCTCGGAAGGTGCACTTAAGTTTTAATGAGCTCTGAATGCCAATATCCCTGAAGATCTCTAGCTTCATGTCCGATGGTAGTGTGAATTTATCCCACTCATTAAGGGCCATGGCCATGATATAATTTCTAGTCTTGAAACCTTTAACTTCATTCCATCTGAATGGATTTGTGAGAAAAAAGAGCACATCAGTTCAAAGCCTCCGAAGACTCTAAATTCTTTGCTCATTCATTTAAGTGACTGACTACGCGACCAGATCTCTTTATTTCAAAATGAAACTCTGCTATATGTGTATTCAAAGTAGAAATGATTGACAGAAACATTTAATTCCACTATATGAAGAAACAAGTTTTGGTGTTACCGATCAAATCGCTAACAGCATGGCAATTCATAGAACTGGGATGGCATATAACAACTTTATATCTATGCTGAGAAGTGTAAAGTTATAAATAAATTATCAGATTTCTGTATTGTTTCTCAAGATCAATATAAGAAGGGAATTAAATGCATTTTCCATAATGAAAGAAATTTGATGCATCCATAAACATGATATAAAAAACAATAGCAGTTAACGCATACCTTCTCACATTCAAGTTTTAGGTTTGGATCAATAGTTAGGCCTACTCTGCTCTTGTAGGTAGCAAGTAGCTCTCTCGTACGTGCTTCTTTAGCTGCCTTCTCTTCTGCTGATTCAAGTACCTCTCCTGGACGTATAGTTCTTCCACCGCCAAACTGATCTCCGAACAAGCAATAAGTTTATTCATAGTGTTTTGCTTAAATGACTATATTCATTAGTTTAAGAGATCATGGTATTCGCAAACTAAAGTTTGATAAACAGAGACTAAGCCCAACATAATAACAAGAAATAATAATCATATGCCTAATACTCTCTCCCATCTTCTACAGATCTTCACTGTGCTATCTAACACGAGTATCAGTATGTTGCACCATCTAAGATCAAATTACCTAATCTTCATTATGTAGTTGACATGCCTTCTCTTAATGAGTTCTGTCTTTGCTGATATCTAATAGTTCAAAAGACTTCTTCCTGCTAGAAAAATGTCTTTTTTCACTAATTTTGACTGATCCAGGTGGATAGATTATATATAATCTATGTAGCTGATTCAATCTATTTCATGAAATTGTCTTGCCGGATTTTTTATTTTTATTTTTTTACTGTGGGATGACTTACTAGGACATAATATGTACTCTTGAACCAAAGAAGTCCAACCACTCTGTTATGAGTGAAGGTTTTAGCATTATTGGTACAACTGATCGTTTGTTGATTGTGTGAAAACAGCTCAAGATGCATTTGACCTTCGCTTTCTTTGTTCTGATTTTGTATTACAAACTTTATCAGGATGTCTTTTTAAAGTGAAAAAAAAAATGAACCTCAGCAGAAGTGCAGAACGTCTTTGTTAAAGTAGACGAAAATGAATGTCATAAGGTAAGGGGTGGGGTTCCAGGATGAGTAATGCGGAAAGCTCTCAAGTTTTGCCTTGAAAATTAGTACCTACAAATCTCTTGAACACCCAAAAAGAAGAAAAAACTTATTTGTGATGCTATGAAGTCTTTTATTTGTGATACTTGGAAGACTACTTAATTTCCAATATGTTTTATTAGTTCAACTCTAATAAAGATGCATGAACTGAACTGTGCTAAAAGTATGCATCCTATTGCCACCATCTATTTCACTTAAGGAGCTCATGTGAGTTGTTTCTCTGCTCTGATAATTTGAGAAATATTATTTCAGGTTGAGTTAGAGGAGACAGACGAAAAACAAGGCCCTGAATTTGAAGAAGCTCGAAACATAATAACAGATGTTGAGAAGTTGTTTGAATCTTCTGAAGTTTAAAGCTCTCCATCTTGTCCATTAGACTGTGCTACACTACTGTTATAACTAGAGATATTTCTAGCATGTACAAAGTTTGGAACACTGCCTCAGGAACAATTTTATGTGTACAAATTGGTCCCTAAAATTGTAGTTTGTTAATAGGACATATACATCTCGATAGACACAAACACCTAGTATATGAATAATCCACATAAAGTCATTGTTGATTCAATTAAGCAATAATAGAGTTATTAATTCACAAACAAAATGATTTAGTTAAGTGATACCAACGATCAAATTTTTATGAGAAAAAATAACCCCATGCTCAACAATTGAGAAATTATGACAACCTAATGTGAGGTAGGTTAGGCAAAAACTAAAGTAATGAATTTTGATAGATTTGAACTTGAAATTTTAATAGTTGGACTAAGATTTAAGTGTTGGACTTGATAAAATGATAAATAAAGACTTGAGTTTATTAAATCTTAACAAAAAAAATAATATTTTTATGAATCATATATATAAATAATTATAAATTTATGTATACAATTTCTCAGTTTGATTTAGTTATTTGTTTAGTAAAATCAAAATCAAATAATATCAATTTTCATAATTTAAAATTAAACCTAATCAAATATCAAATTTATAATCAATTTAATTTGAATTGCGATTCAATCTAACTTTTAATTATAACCATGAATAACTCTACTTTTTATATATTAAAATATTATATTAATCAAAACAATACAATATAACATATATTACGATACAATATGTAACAACCTTCCAAATTAAACAGAAGAGTAATAAGGGATGTTTTTTTTTAAAAAAATACAAGCTTTCTATAGTAGGTTTTTCTTGTAAAGGCTACACACATCTCGAGAATCTGCTCACACACCGCCACCGCCCACCGGCAGTACACTAGCCCAGCGACCATCGCCCTCCGGGTTCGTGCTCTCTCTTCTCTTGTACCCAGTTTTTTTTTTCTCTGGTTCGTTTGATGTGGAGTTTGGTTAAAGTTCCCTGTAAATGGGAGGGTGATTCAATTATTTGAGTAGTACAAATAGTTTCGTTAAAGTTCTGCCTGCAATGTGTTTGACAAATTGTCTGAGAGACGATCCCATGAAGTCTACGTAACTGATTTGGAGTAAGTTTTGGGTAGTCAGGTAGATCGTGAACTGGTTAGTCCTATGGCATTGAAAATTGTCTGCGTCTAAGTTAAGCAATCCTTTGGGATTGAACAATAGCATTATTGCAACTAAATTGTGTGTTTGAGTGGAATTGATATGTGAAACGGTAGAGTTTTGAACTGCAGGAAAATGTGATTTTTGTTCATTTGCTTGAGTTTTGTCTTTGTTAAAACGGATCTTATTTTAATTAAAGGAATACCACAATTTTTCTTTATGTTATTTATAGTAATTTAAATGCAACAAGGCTTGTGGTGATTGTTATGTTGCAATGAGAGCTTTGCTTGTGTTTACATGTCCTGGAGGTTTGATTGGGATAGGAAAGAGTTGCTGAAACGTAAGGTTTTATGGATGGATCACTGTCTATTCTGGGTTGAGGAAATTAGTCTTGTGTCTTATTGGAATATAATCTGCATAACGTTCATGTTGAAATTGTCTGGAAAATCATGGTTAGGTTTGTTAACTGAACATTTTGATGTTTGAATGAAAAAAATGTTTGATGTGATATCCTTAAATACATGATTATTGACTAAGTTTCTAGTCAATTGATAGTGTGATTTGCTCATGGCTTCCTCTTGCTGCAATCAAGTTTTCATTTCCTTTTTTTTTTAAATAACCGTGGTGTCCGGGCCGGCTTGCGTGCACCTCGACTAATTCCACGGGATACCTGCTGCCTTCCTCTAGCAACATGTACCAAGTCAATCTATCCACCTAGTCTAGGACAAATGGGAAGGAATCACCTAGTGATTTTTGTCTCTGCTGGGATTTGAACCTGCGACCTCATGGTGCTCAACCTAATTCATTGACTACTAGGCCACACCCTTGAGTCAATCAAGTTGTCATTCTTGTGAAATTATCATACATGTTTCATCGTCATTGTCTCAAGTTGGTCCAACTTCTGCCTGTTAATTGCCTCAGATGCCTCTTGTCTCTAGGTCTTTGATCATTGATTTCCTTCCTTTGGTCCTGTCCTATGTTTGCCTCAGCTGGTTTCTCACCCTTGTTCGTTCAAACTTACTTAGTTTTCTTCGGCTCAACTCTGGGAGGAGCCTACTTGTTCTGGTTCTTTTTTGGTTTGATTTAACTGGACATTGTGGCCTTCAATTTTATCTTACTTATTGTTCAAATATAGCACCAATAGGATCAAGTACCTTGACTATCTCAGGTGGAGGAACCATGACATCCATTTCAACTAGTACTCATGCAACATGCATACGAGATCCTCTCCATTTTAGTTGTACATTTATCAGCATATATTGGAGTACCCAAACCAGTTGCTATTCTGCTTAACGAGTTCATTCCCCAGCAATTTTGGGGAGGGCTAGGGAGCTTAACCCAAATTGGAATCATTTTCAACACTTCATCATTGAAGCTGAAATCAGCACCCATGGTTTAACAGTGACTGGTTTATTATTTATCATATGGGCTCCTGATTGCACAATTTCATCTCTATCACAGATGCTATGAGATTTGAGTCTGAAATACCCATCTTTGTGATAATAGATTTGACTTATAAGCATAGGAACTTTGGTTACCAATGAATCTGGCTATTGCAACAATTGTTGGGGAGTCATCCAGTGTTATCAAAAGCTAAAAGCGCAAAAATGCTCTAAGGTCCATATCTTTAGATGGCCTTATGTTTCCATCAAATAAGCTTACCCATGGCTTATTCACAGCAGTTGCAGGTGTCATGTCTAGCCTCCTTTGCGTTCCAGCTGCTTCTTTTAACTGTTTTATTGGTACCCCTCCACACAACTGGATCTGAGATCTGGGCAGTGACACTCCTTGGAGCTGATGATTGTGTGTTCTCATCCTCTCCTTTTCACTAATTGTATTCAAAGGGGTTATAATGCTCCACTCTGTGCACTCACCGCGATGTTTTGCTGGGACATAGCAGGCTCAGTTTCTGGGCTCTTTCCTTTGTTCCTGTGGCGGCTGCAATTTCTTTCTTCTGTGGTATCCTCTCTTTGCCTTAGCCAGCTTAACATCCAAGAGTTGAATCTTGTTTTCTGTTTTCCTCCATTTGCCTCTAGCCATTCCAGCAATGGCATACGGAGTTTCACTGTGTGCCAAGAAGTTTTGTTAACATGCACTTTGAGGAAAGGGAACTTTTTTATGTAAAATTTTATGATATAAAAGTATAAGTGTTTGATTTTAAAACAAAATAAAAATATTTGCAATATAATTCCATTACATAGATGTTTAGTATAGAATTTACCATAGCAGTTAAGACGAATCATATATTTAAAGGAACAATGCAATATAAATATGTTAACAAGTCAATCATCCAACCAAAGATCTCCTACTACTCTCCTATATAGTACTCCCTCTATGTGACTTACTTTCCTTTTTAGTCAGTCCCAAAAAGAATGACACATTTCTATATTAAGTAACAATTTAACTTTAAAATGTCTATTTTACCCCTAATGAAATGATTTACAGCCACACAAACTTCTATCATTTATTTTAGACCACAAGTTTTAAAAGTCTTGCTTTCTTTCTTAAACTTTGTGGCTAGTCAAACTACCTCACATAAAATGGGACAGAGGGAGTAATGTTTTTGTGTTCCGAAAGCTCTTGCACAAACCCTTTTAATATGATCTGTTAAACCTTCTTAAAATTTCACACATTAGTATTTTTTTTGACAGATTTCATCGAGCATTGACAATGGCTACGGTCAGAAATCTGAAAATCAAGACATCTACTTGCAAACGCATACTGAAGGATCTCCATTCCTATGAGAAAGAGGTTGAGAGAGAAGCTGCTAAGACTGTTGATATGAAGGAGAAAGGTGCCGATCCCTATGACCTCAAACAACAGGTTCCTTCTTTTTCTACTTTTTTATTAAAATTTAATTTTGTTGTGTTAAGATTTCACTTTTGATTTGGTGCCTGATCCAACAACTTTGCTCTTCACCCAAAGTTGGCCTTTCCCTTACTGTTTACTCCCCACTTT
This sequence comes from Solanum gracilifrons, assembly GCA_029582605.1. NCBI lineage: Eukaryota > Viridiplantae > Streptophyta > Magnoliopsida > Solanales > Solanaceae > Solanum > Solanum gracilifrons. The sequence goes on along the minus strand of JAJOOH010011872.1, from coordinate 11,167 downwards.
GGTGTAATTAATGGAGGACATTGGGACAGTTTTAAGGATATTTACATCCTAATTTGGTAAAGGGCTTATTCTGCTATTGCATTTCATCACAATAGTGGGTAAATTGTTTTGATTAGGCAGGTAGAGTTTAAATTGAATTACTCAACTGTGGTTTTTCCCCAGCTGCCACATACACATGATAAATAGGTAGATTTAGGGGGCGTTTGGCCGTTCTTTTTCTTACGTACATTTTTCTGGAGTTGAACTCCAGAAAATCACTTTTTTGGCCATAAAGTTCTGGAATTCAATGTCAACAAGTTGAATTCCGGAATTCGAAGAACACCAAAAAGCTGTTTTCACTTGTTCCACTCCAAATCGAAAAATACTCACAAAATTTCAAAAACAACTCCAATTTGTATTCATAGCCAAACACAACTCCAATTTTTAAATATCTTTTTTCACTTTGATACAAAAACTACTTTTTTCAAGTACCCACAATTTTTATGGCCAAATGCCTCCTTAACTCTAAGTTATAAAATTCTGTTAGTGGAGATCACAAAATTAACATTCAATGTGTCGTGTAAAATTTCTGAAGTTCACTTGGTTTATGTGGCTTGAGTTAGAAAATTAATATCATGTAAAGAAAAATTATCTTGGATTTTACAACAACATACTCGGTGTATTGCCACATGTGGGGTCTGGGGAGATTGGAGATTGTACGTACGCATACCTTACCCTTATGCAGATCGTGGATTTTGAAGGACATATTATGCAATTTGATGTGTAGTGAAACAAAATACCAAGTATCTATTAAAAAAACCACCATTATTTCCTTTTTGTGCCATGGTCACAGATGTGCATCAATGTATAAATTGTGACATGTTTATATGCCTATTTGATAAGTGATTATACATTAAGAAAAGTTGTCTAACAAGGAGGAGAGGTAGCACTAAGCGAGAAAAGGGAGTTACTGAAGATGTAGTGTCAACTACGAGTAAACAGTTTATTGTGGAAAATTTATTCAGGGTTTGATAGGTGATTGTATCTATGTTAGTGTTCTATTCCTTTTCTGTTTTCATCTTGATTCTGGGTTTGATAGGTGATTGTATCTATGTTAAACAACCTCCCTGTGTGATTTCGTCTTATAAAATTCAACTGATCTAGTAGAAAGAATAATCTTTCTTTTCTTTTTAGTTTTCTACTGAGCATTAGCTTTCGGTAGAGTTGTGCAAAAATTCTCAAAGAGACTGACAAGTTACATTCTAGATCTAGAATGGCAATCCATATGGGATATTCTGCAACTCAGAAAGGATATCTTCTATATGATATAGCACCAAAAATCTGTTTGTCAGCGGGGATGTCATATTTAGGGAAGACACCTTTCCCTTCAAAAGTCATTTCCTAGATCTCACATCTTGTTCCCTCCATCTGATCCTTACAATCATATCCTGCTATAACTCTCGAAGGCAAAACGTGGAATCCTCTGGCCCATGTACAAACACTCAGATTGTACTAAGACAGTCTTCAGAATCACAGGTTGTACCTGAGTCAGGAGTGGAGCCAGTGGTCACTGCTCAACCTCTGCCCATAGGAAACTCTCAATCTGAAACTAGAAAGTCAGGTAGAGAAAGGAACCCACCGATATGGTTAAACGACTTTGTGTCCATGACTGTACATAAGGAGGCTCCCTATCCTATGTCCCAACTATATTACCTATGATCATCTATCTCCTAGATATCAAGTTTCATAGCCAAATCTTCTTCCATAATAGAGCCTACAAGTTATAGTGAGGCTGTTAAAGATCCAAGATGGGTGGATGCAATGAAACTAGAAATTGAGGCATTATAGAGTAATCATTATTTGGGATATAGTTCCTCTACCTAAAGGGAAGAGATCTATAGGTTGTAAATGGATATACAATGTTAACTACAAGGCATCTGGAGAGGTTGAAAGGTATAAGGCAAGGTTGGTTGCCAAAGGCTATAGTCAAAAGGAAGGGATTGACTACCATGAAACATTTTCATCAGTAGTGAAAATGAAAATTGTCAGGTCTGTTCTAGCTATTGCTGCAGTCAAGCATTGGCATATACATCAAATGTGTGTATACAACAATGTTATCAAAGGCGCGCTTAAGCCCTGAAGCGAGGCTCAAAACATGTTGAGCGCTTTGCCTCGCTTTATGTGCACTTCAGCGTCGTCATCAAGATTCTAAGACAAACTTTTCCTTGCCAACGAGCCTCTTATGAAGAATTGACACTAAACAATTGATATTTCACTTTATTATAAATTTTTGTCAATTTCTTGGGTCATATATTTGTCATTCATGTTTATAATTATTAGTGTTGGACTAAACATATACATTTGTATTTTTTCTCCCTTTGCGCCTTTTTTCATTAAAACCCACGCTTTATTTACACTTTGCGCTTACCGCCCACACGGACCTTAGAGCTTTTTTTGCACTTTTCGCCTTTGATAACAGTGGTATACAATGCATTCTTAAAGGTGACCTTCTTGATGAAATATACATGGAACTTCCTCAAGGTTTTATAAGTCAGGGGGAGTCTAAGATAAGATAGCATGCAGACTAATAAAATCCTTGTATGGATTGAAACAAGCTCCAAGACAATGGAATGTCAAGCTCACTGAGGCACTTCCAAGGTTCAAATTTCAGCAAAGTCAACATGACCATTCATTGTTCATGAAGAAAATTACAGAAGGTACCACTCTAGTATTAGTTTATGTTGATGATATGCTTATAACAGGTGATAGTTTAATGTTGATTGAAGACACAAAACTTACACTGCAAAAGGCATTCAGGATGAAAGATTTAGGTGAGCTTAAATACCTCCTTGGAATAGAGTTTGCTAGATCTAAAGAAGGGATTCTAATGCATCAAAGAAAATATGCATTAGAACTTATCTCTGAAACTGGACTAGGGGTTAAACCTACCATGACACCTACGGATACAAGTGTTAAGCTCACCACTAAGGAGTATGACAATCATCTTAACCAAGAAGAAAATAGAAAAGAAGGAACTCTTGCTGACCAAACTACCTATCAAAGATTAATAGGTAAGCTTCTATATATTACTATGACAACACCTGACATCTCCTATACTGTAGAACTCTAAGCCAATTTCTACAAGCACCTAAGAAGTCACACATGGAAGCAACCCTCAGAGTTGTTAGATACTTCAAAAAACAACCAGGACAAGGGGTTTTATTGTCTAGCAAAACCTCTAACAAAAATATCAGCATACTGTTATGCTAATTGGGCTGCATCCCCTTATTCCAGAAAATGGATAGGCAACTCCTCTTTAATGGTTGCTTATCCTAACATGTTCCAGATAGCAAGGGAGCCAAACTCTACTATTCAGCAATACAGAGAAGGGAGTTCCTGGAACATCATCCTCAGAAGGAACATACAAGACTGGGAAACGGAGGAGTTGGTCAGCCTACTAGCAGCACTTCACAGTGTTGCAATTAAATTAACAGTGAAACACCAGACCAACTCAACTGGGGAGAAAAAAGGGGTGGGAAGTTCTCAGTTAAAGAAGCTTTCAAGCTTCTAGGCCCACAAAATGCAATTACAGACCACTGGCCTTGGAAGCTTATATGGAAGATCAAATTGCCTCCTAAGATTAGTTGCTTCAGCTGGACTGCACTTCATGGAGCTTGCCTCACCCAAGACAGCCTGACCAGAAGGAAGTTTCAGATGGCTACCAGATGTTATATGTGCATGAAGAAGCATAAACACACAACCACCTATTTCTACAATGTCAAATAGCAGCAGACTTATAGAGTATGTTTTTAGCTCTTTTTGGCCTCACATGGGTCATGCCTCAGAATATCAGGGGTGTTGTGATAAGCTGGAGTTGCTGGAAAGTTGATAGCACCAACAAGAGAATTTGGAAGATGATACGTGCAACCATTTTTTGGAGTATCTGGCACGAAAGGAATAGAAGATACTTTGATGGAATATCAACTACCTACCAATCTTTAAAAGCTAAATGCCTCATGTTTTTGTATAGTTGGGTTTATTTATCCCCTCTAGATTCACCTAATTCATTTCTGAACTTTGTCAGCTCCCTGACTCTTAATTAACAATGTAAAGGAGAGCTGACCTTTTGCTACTATTATGCATCTACTTGATGCCTACAATAGAACCAATTACTTCATAAAAAAAAAGGATACTTCGTCAAGTTTGGAGACTCGACCATTATTCGGAAATCGTAAAAATTGTCTATCATTTCTAGAAGCTCAGCAAAAGCAGAATACAGAAAGGAGGTCAATGGATATTAGTGCTTTTGTGCCTAATATCTCAAAGGAGGACAATGGATATTAGTGCTTTTGTGCCTCAAATCTCTCTTCTTTTTCTTTTTTTTTGCTTTTGGCTTATGATATTTGAACTTACATGTTTTTTTATTTGCATTTGTTTCAGTTGATTGTCCTAGGCTTGAAGATGGAAAGAAGTATAAAGGATGAACTCTACTCGGACAATTTCGATATGTCAAATCTTCAATCAAGTCTTAGGCTGACTACTAATTCCGGAAACAATGATTCACATGGTATGAACTTCAGCTGATTGCTTCAAGCTGATAATGAAAATTAGAAATGCATTTTGCTATTAACATTTGAATATCAAATTGCTTACCATAAATAGAAGGTATGATGTGGTGCTCTTATTCCTAGATTGCATATTTGTTGGAGTAACTATCAAAGTGGAAGACTGAAGGTCTTCATTTACATCTTAAGAAGTTTTATTCTAAAAGGTCTTCTTCACTGGCTACTCTCAGCAGATCTGGATTGATTAACCGTTGTTCTTTCTCCTCTCCTTCGCCTTCCTTTGTTTGTCAAAGATTATTCAAAACTTAAAGAACTATATTATCTCTCCTATCCTTCCCTACTTTCTCGTTTCAAACATTATTAAACCTCTGATCGTGATTGTGAGTAAATATGTTGGTTAAATGCTGCTAAGTGGAGATGTTCTCTTATCTATGTATAGTTTTCTTGGTTAGGATCTCTCCTGTACATAGTTTTGTTAGTAGTGCTGACTGCAATTAATATCTAATGCCAGAGAGTGAGTGGTGCGACGTGTGGAGTGATGATGGAGATTTGTGCCATGATTCTACTGATAAACTGGATAAAACATCTGAAATGGACAGGGAATGGCAGAGGCGGCATGACCAATTCCACACTGTATCCTTACAAGTTTAATCTGATTGATAGCATCCAGAAAACAAAATTAGATATGTCCCTTTTGGTTGCAAATTCAATTTGTATTTGGAATTCCTGATGAATTATTAGGTCGGATACCGTGATGGTCTTATGGCAGGGAAAGAAGCTTCAGTTCAAGAGGGATTTAATGTTGGTTTTACAGACTCTGTGTATGTTGGTTACAACTGGGGTCTTGTCAGAGGTATCACTAGGTAAGTATACGCATTTCATACATGGAACCTGTAGAGAGTTGAGTTTGTGTACTAACTAGAAATTTTCTTCGCCATTTCGGATTTAAATTTGATGTTCTCTCCTTTTCTTTCCCTCTTTGAAGCGCTTTGGCCTCTCTTCCCAATGGCTTAGTAGAAAGAATGGTTGATACAAAGGAAATCCAGAATAAGTTCCAGCACTTACATGAGTCTGTGCAATCTCGTTCAACAGTGGAAATGCTAAAGGTGTTCCGTGATTATCTGACAAAGAAAGCGGAAGAGAGTGCTAAAAATGACAACTCTAGCTCCTGCTTGGCTGATTCTAGCGACCTCAGTTCCAATGACAGTCTTCTTGAGAATTACCAGAAAGAGCTTCAATTACTTATTGATGAATCAGGGCTCAAATTGCACTTAGATACAAAGAAGTAGCTTTTTCTTTTCCTGCTTAGCTCATTGAAGTCACTTCTAGTTTTCATCACAATCCATGAAAATTGCATTCAAAAAGAGAAAAAAAACAGTACACTTGAATGCATAGTTTGTACATAGTATATTTCTATTTTCCAACATTTTATGCGTGGTTTAGTTAAACATGTATTGTACTCTGATGAGAAATTACTTTTTCCGCCTTCTACTGTCTTTTTCCTTTCTTTTATCCCAAGTTTTTGGCTATTATTAGTAGGAATGAGGTCTAAATTTGTATTTTACGCTGTTGCTTGCCTTTTCAGGTGATAGTTTGGTTGATTTCCATTTTTATGTGGTTAAGAGTGGCAAACTCCAAAGGTTTCATTTTCTCAGTTGTTTATTTTTGTTAATTCCAGTTTGTTTGGAATCATAAGTTGAAGTGTTTGGTGAAAGTCCTTTTTTTTGGGTTTCCCATTTGGTATCCAGAGCCCATATTGAACCCCCTACTAATTAATTTGGATCGCACACTGTAGGGCGCCAACCCGAGACCTCTGGTTAAGGGTGAAACAGTCCGACCACTACACCACAACTCATGTTGGTGATAGTCCTTAACAAACTTTGGCCTGATTGATTAGAGAAATCAAATGGGTTTCTGGACTATTCAAACAGTTTTTTTTTCGTCTAAAATTTGAATGGGTTGACTCTGAAAATTGGCTATAGAAGTTGGGTTTCGAAATTATTTTGCAGCTCTATTTGCTTTTTTACGTTTTTTGTAAACTGCTGATCTTTTGTATTTGCATCAGCATGCTCATGCTGTATTAGAATCTAAGTTTAAACAACAAAGCTTTAGAAAAAACTTTACCAAGACGTGAATGGGGTTATTAGATAAGTGTAATAACTCTATTATGGGATATTCTTTGACCTTTTCAACTTAGAAACCAAGTGTTGAAATGTAGTCCCTTTGAAAGAATGCCTGTTAACATCTCTACTGAGATAACTACAACATCAAGGCATTTGGAATGTTGCTGGAAAATCAATTTGACGCAATCAAATTCATCCAGATCATGTGGTTTGTACAAATCTTTCTTCACTGACCATGGTTGTTCTTTATCTCTTTATTTGTTCATTATAGTAGTTTCTTTGGTAAAGAAAGTAACTATTCGTTATGTCCATGGAGATGTGCATATAGCTGTTTTGTATCTTTGTCAAACAGTGGCAGCAAAATAATGGAACTCAAAAGCACTAAATCACCAAGTGGATTTTCATTGTCATTTGATCAACTACTAGCTGCTCCAACCAACTTCAAAGAAGAAAAACAAAACTTTACAGCCCACATCAACAAAAAAGGCGCTTTGGGTCAGCTACCTGGGTTCTGCTGCAGTTTCTGTTTATTGGTTAGTGTTTTTCATTCTTTGCTTTGATCAATGTGGTTCAAATCAAGCTTGCGACTTTGGGATGTGAGAGCAAGCATACATATGGAGTAGTTATACCATTTGTCATTTTTCCTTTTTTTTGTCCTTGTATGACTTATCGATCTTTAGGATTTGGCGGATGAATAATGATCAGTTGGATACATGAGAGAGTAGTATCTCCAACTTGAGAGAATAGTATCTGAAATTAAGTGATCTTTAGGAGAAAAAGGTAAAAGTTTTGTGATAGTAAATAACTTTAGCTAAGATGCAGTTGTTTTGTCCATATACATGGAGCAGTTAGTGTTTGAATTGTTCCTACTCTTCGATGAACTCTACAATCTCTTCTAACCAATATTCGGGCTGTTAAATTCAATTTGCTCAGTAGTGATTACTGGTTAAATGCATGTCAAAAACATTTTATTGGCATATTTCAGATAGTAGCAGAGATGATAGTTGAAGATAATGGTACCATAGCATGTCAGGATACATATAAGAAACATTAGCCAACTGTAGATAAAGCCATAGATTGAAGTACATAAAACCTTTCACAGCAGTACTAAAGTACGTGTAGGCATAATCCTCAGGAAACAAGCACACTAGAAAGCTCTATTATAAATTACTTGAGATTCCATGATGATGTTTTCCACCATCTAATCCCAATCAATTCCTTTAATGCCGTTAAGCTGAAATCCTTGCACATGTTGGAGGGTTGTGAATTGTGAGCAACAAGCCAGTTGTTCCTGGACGAAAGATTGTCTTACTAGCTCCGCGCTGATGTCCACCTGTGCCACAATGAAAGCCTGTGCTTATTGTAACTCATCTATGAAAACAATTCTGTGTATTTCAAGATTTCATCTAGCATTCTGGTTATAGTAGTTTGATTATGACATATAAGGCAGAATTGTATTAGATGGTATGAGTTTTGTACTGACCTGGAACTGGCATCAGTTGCAAGCTTGAATTGGTCTAGGATGTGTGAATCCTGATGCACTGCGCCTGAGGTGAGGTTCCCATTTAGATGTTGGCAATACTGTTTCAAAAGCCTCCACGAGCAATGCAACCTTTCTCTTACGAGCTGGTGCAAGTTTGTCCACTGCTCGTCGGAGTGCAAAATCAAGCATCCAGTCCTCTGCATATTTCCTGTCATCCATCATCTGATGCTTGAGATCAACTTTCTCTGCATCTGGATCTGGCTCCAGTGGCAGGAAATTTGGTGGTCGTGGATTGAAGTCTCTTGACTCCTCTGGCTCCTTAGTGTCATTGCGCCTGGCTATGCCTCTCAGGTTTATGTACCTCTCAGACATTTCTTCACTCGAATCATATTTTGCATGTGTCTTCTTATCTTTGATTTGGTTCTGCTTTTCCACACATGCCTCAGCTGTTTGATCCACTTCGACACCAGGTGCATTTTCACTTCCATCTTCAACTTGATGGCTTGTACAGTCTTCAGAGGCGTTTTCACTTCCATCTTCAGCTTGATGGCTCACATTGCTCTCGTCCTTGAGATCTGCCTCTACTACCAACTGTTGAGCATTATTGCCATGACCATTTTCATCTCCTTGTTCACAGCAATCTGTTTTTATTTCTGTATCTTCCATCTTGACAACAATGTTTTCATCCGAACGTTCTTCATTATCCTTACAGGTTTCATCTTGCACTGCATTGAGATAGCAAACATTGAGCTCTTGATAGCCTTTAAGTGCAGCTGCATCATCATCTTGAGGAGTTACGCATTCTTCGTGAGAAGTTGCAGTTTCATCTTCTAGACAGAAGGTTTCTTCTGCCTTAACAGCAGCCTGATAATCCATTGTTGCTGTCTCACTATCTGTACCATCTAGAATCAAATTGACATCTAGAGAGATAAGTGTAGTGTCCTCAGACACTTCAACATACTCATCAATGTCAAATTCTGTATGCGAACAGATAGATTCGGAGTCAGCATAATCATAACTTGTTCCAGAGATGATACTTTCTTTATCAAATGACTCTTCCAGAGTGTTGTCAGATAGAAGTTCAGGATTAGATGATTTTTCATTGAACTCCTCGCTGACAACTGGATCATCAACCAATGTGATGGGATCTATATCATCTGAGATTGAACCAGTTTCGTCTTCGCTAAATGCATAGTACTTCTCAACATCCCAGTCCATATCAGAAGCTTCATATTCCAGCTCTTCTGCTGCTGCTTCTATCTCTATTTCAGTATGCATACTCAAGGATTCAATATCCACTTCCTCTTGAACCATGTCATTAGCACCTTCATTCGGATTCTCTGCAGGACAAAAGCCAGAAGTGTTGATTTCTGCTGAAATAGCTTTCCTATTTTGATCAAGATTGTCCTCGGTATCATCTGCTGCCACTTCACTGCTTTCACCAGAAGGTACAAGATCAGTGACAGAAGAATCAATGATGTAATAATCATCTACCGAGTTGGTCTCTTCCTTTTCGTTGCTATAAATTTCGACAAAAAACTCCTTGTCATCTTCATTTGTCAGAGGAGCTACCTTCTCTGTAGTACTCTCTATTTGTTTTGGCACATTATCATTCAAGCCTAATCCACTAGGATTAGCTCGACGAGGAGAGACACATCCCAACTTGAAACTCCTCTGATTCTTCAACATACGCCTTCTTGCTGACAAGAAACACTTCAATGGAGGCAAAGGAGGGTGATGATGACCATTAAGAGAGCAATATGTATATGGACAAACCTTGAAAACAGAAGTTCCATCTGATTCTGTTCCTCCAGGACTAAGTTCAAGATATGAAGGAAACTTAACTTCTTTCAAAGTTGATGAACATGTAGCCCTTTCTACTTGGAAATCATCATACATAACAATAGGGGAACATGATGAAACTCTTGTTGGTTTAAAACTAGGAGTTCTAGCTAATAAACTCCTTATTGGTTTATTAACAGAACTAGCTGAGCCTAACTTTGAGTTACTTGAATTCTTTCTACTACAACTTTGTGAATAAGTTTGAAGGCTCCTTGAACTTACCTGAGATTGCTCTTTCCTTGCAACAGAACTGCTTGTGGACTTCATATAATTTGGAGTACATATTGATTGCTGTTGTTGCTGATTCTGATTCTGATTCTGACGCTGACGCTGACGCTTCGTTGGTGTTGATGAGTTAGTACTAGTGGGTGGTTTGCCTGGCTGAGGTACATATTTTCTGAAATTTGGTGAGTGGGAGATTTCATATTCTAAGTGTTTGGTTTTGCCTGATTTCTTCATCATCTTTTTCTTGAGTTCAGCTTTTCTATTCTTGATGGTTTCATGGTTTTGTGATATAGGAAAAGATGGTTTGTGGTTCATTATTTGGTTGTTGGCTTTAATATGATCAGTTTTGATACCAAGCTTGTTGAGGACTTTTTTTTGCACCATCTTAATTTGGTTTTGGGAAAAGAAAGATATATTCCTTTCAAGGATTTATGGATTTGAGGTAGTGTTTCTTCTTCATGAGATAAAGAGAGTTTTAGTTCATGAAGAAAGGCTGTTTTTGAAATCTCAACTACCAGAGATTCCAAATGGTTTATTTGCCTTTGGTTTGTAGGCAGCCTTTTTTTTTTTTATGTTCTTGTCTTGCTTTCTTTTTGTGTGTGTATGTAGGTGGGGGTGGGGAGTGGGGTAGGGGTCTTCTTGCTTTTTGGTGTTTGATTTGTCATGTGGGAAATTTTTAATGTTACAACAACGACATAATCAGTATAATCTCACAAATGAGATCTGGTGAGTGTAGAGTGTACGCAGAACTTATTCATATCTCGAGGAGGTAGAAAGTTGGTCAAGTGCAACAAATCAAAGTATTTATGAAAAGAGGGAATAACATTTTCAGTGTAATTCCACAAATGGGTTTGGTGAGGATGGAGTGTACATAAAACTTATTCATATCTCGAGGAGGTAGAAAGTTGGTCAAGTGCAACAAATCAAAGTATTTATGAAAAGAGGGAATA
>JAJOOH010011870.1:0-16039 GCA_029582605.1 Solanum gracilifrons | reverse complement strand
ATGCATGCATGCATGCATGATGATATTGTAATCTGACTTTCATAATTTTTTTATTTTTATTACTACTTGATTTATGAGAAAGACTATAACATGAAAAAAGATAAAATATTTTTTTTAAAGAAAAAAATGGAAAATATTAGTCAAAGAGTAGATGTTTAGTTCACACTTAGATAGTCATAATTATGATAACTGATGATGGAAAAGTTAATACAATGAATTAAGACAAAAAAAATTCAATAGTTGTGATTTTTTTTGTCTAAGTAAATTTTGATTAATAAATTGGATATCATAATTATGATAACTGATGATAGAAAAGTTAATACAATGAATTAAGACAAAAAAAAATTCAATAGTTATGATTTTTTTTGTCTAAGTAAATTTTGATTAATAAATTGGATTTTATAATAGGCTGGTACAATGTATCTTTGATCATCGACTGATCAAAAGCTAATTTTAACACGTGTATCTTTCCAAATTTGACCAAAGATTAGTGACCAAATAGATAGAATCCCTTTCCTTTTAACTAAATATCACGATCAATCGAATTTGATCTTTGAAAATGAAAAGAATTTATTAGTAAGCATTTTTCTATTTAATGGATCTTATACGATGTGAATTCTATTTAATTATTGGATATTGAAAATTTGGGTGGGAAATCAAAAACAATAAAAAAAAATCTAGGTCATTTTTATAAACAGGGGTCAATATAATATTCTTCTCTTACATTTATACATCTAACACAAAACTTACAGGTACTATGTGAATGACTATAGGTATAACTAGGGGTAACAAAATCAGTCCAATATTTAACCAGTTCAACTTTAGACTTGAACCCAGACTTCAACTTGAGACCTGAACCCAGACCCTAGCTTGACCTAGATTCAAGACCATATTCAGGACTAGATCTTGACCCCCAACCTCGACTCGTGATCTAGTTCCAACCTTAACCTCATACTCAACCTCCGATTCCGATATAGCTATCGACCCTCGAGCCCCTACCCAACTTTGATATAATGTTATATTTATGCAATACTTTGTTTGTGATATTTCGTTAAGAAATTTACGATATTTCTAAAAATATATAATCAAAGTTGAGTCGAATTGGACGGATTGAGTTATTATCCATCATTTAGCTCATCTCGACTCTATCCATCTCAATAGAAATAAACTTTGGGCAGAGTTGTGCATCAACCTGTCACCCGTGTATATGTTCAGTCCATCTTGATCCGTCCAAATTCAATCCATTTGTCACCATTGATACAACTACTCCTTGATTAAATTCTCATTTAGAACGTGATAATTGGTTGGGATTTTTTTTGTTATCATTAAAAGGTTAAACACAATATGTTGCAACTTTTTCATAATGCATGAAATTCAATCGTGTAGTACAAATCTGATAATTTTGACTTCATGACTTGTCTTAGCTGTCGTAACTAGACTTTGGAATAAAAAGCAGATAATTTTAATTAAGCTGATACTAATGATAGTATATATTATAGTTATAGTTGTGCCCAAATAAGGAACCATTAATGCAATTTGACTTTGTCATATATGCTAATTTCTCGACTATTTTCACAAAAAGCAAAGATTTGGAAATATCATGAATAATAAAGTGTACAAATTCAAACTTCCAATAGGAATATATAAAGTACTCTAAACTATGAATTCAAACTAGGTATAAGACATTGAAACACACCTAAATTAAGACGAAATTGTCAATTACACATCCAAATTATGTGAGAATTTCAACTTCTTTTTTTCGTATTATTAGTAAACTAGAATAGCAAATGACTACTCCTTTGCAATATGAAATTCAAGATTCATAGCCATAACGAAAACTCTCCAACACATTGAGAAAAAAGAATGAATGGGGATATATACCTTCGCGATCGCGGGGTTATAATATTAGAATGATTTTGTTATATGTGAATACAACAAAAATAGAGAAAACAAGAGACAAAGAAGGCCTGCAAAATTTTGAGAAAATTGAATTACCAGTGCCAAACACCAGCTTATTTTCGACGACTTTCCAAGAAATCTCTGGTTCTCTTCCTCATGCGTGTGAAGGCAACAAATGCACAAGCCAGAAGCCATGGAGGGATACGACCATCAGAGAGATTCAACTTGTTTGCCCACTCTGGAGGGTCTCTTGTCACCAGTAATACTATAAGTATGGCAACAACAGCAACCCCGACCAATATTCTGGTTATAGGTTTCACCAACGAGTCCTAATAATCAAACAAAGAAACCATTACAACTCACGCATATGAGTCTAAACAGGGGCGGAGCCACCTTATACTAAGGGGGTTCAGAACCCCCTTCGGCAGAAAATTTCATTAATTATACATGGTTAAAATGTTTTTTTATGTATATACAGTAGATGTCGAATCCCCTTCGATTACTTCATGTGTCTATTTCTACAGATTTTGAATCCCCTTATTGAAAATCCTGGTTCCGCCACTGAGTCTAAACATCATAGCACCATGTGAAATAAGCAAATACTTGCACAAATAAGGATCATCAACATGCTTGAAAATGTCTCATCAGAATATGTAGTCAAGCTCGAGGTCTAAGAAATGCATCATATGTGATTAAAAGAATGGAGTGATCGACTTTTACTTATTGGAAACTCTATCATCTATTTCGACATGGTTGGTGGATCGACTTAAATCTAAAAGGTACAATCCTATCATACTTATTCTCCTTGTGAACGAGTGGAGTCCCAGAATACTAATTAGATGATTTTGAGTTTTCAACATGTAGAGATACTAACACAAAAAAGGACACAACTAATCTTCGGAAACTATTTTCTCTTTGGCCAAGTACCTCTTGATCGTGTTTAAAAATCATGTAAATTTTTGTCTTTAGAATCTAACTCTCTACCAATCAAAATAGTAGGCAAAATAAGTTCCTTCAAAATCAGGTCTAGATCGTATCATTTGTCAATCTAATGTACGATTTTCCCACGAGAGCCAAGACTCTCCAAGTCCAGATAATGATATCTAGTTCTCGAGAAAAACTGTCTGAATTTCATTATATTTATAGATGCACTATGAACTCATACATGGAGCAAACGCAAGTTCAAGATCATTCAAATGGACTGTTTGTCACAGAGATCGAGTCCAAGTGTCCAACGCCAAAAGAATTTGGAACCAGCAAAGGACATTGACTAGGTTCATACTCACTCTGCATTTCCAACAGGAAAAACACCAGTGCTCTTTAGACTAATTGCAAATTGTGCACCAAAATACTAAAGCTTGGAGCAAATAAGGGAAGAAACCATCTTTATGCTTAGCCATCAATTTTATGAGACTAACTATAGATTATTCGATCAATCAAAAACCAAATGATCAACTTAGAGCAACATCTTCCTTTTTTTTTCCTATAATTGTAGTGTTCGGGTCAGCCTGCATACACCTTGACTAATTACACGGATAATGTCACCTCTCACCAACAACAATAAGAGATATCAGGTAACTTTATCTACCAAAGCTAGAACATATGATAAGAAATCCCTTGTTCATTTGTCCTAGCCTTGCTACATGTTGGTGGTGGGAGGTTTCAAGTATCTGTGGAATTAGTTTATGCATGCAAACTGGTCCGAACACCATGGTTATCAAATAAAAGTAATAAAATTCAAAAAATGTAAAATTTATTCAAAGGAGTTAAGGAATTATTTTCTCATTTCATACGAATAATTAAATATTATTTCAGTTATACCTAATTTGGGAATAAAAGTGCATACTTTATCAAATCAAAAAACAGAACTTTCCAATTGCACCAATTTTACCTTAGGTTCTCCATCAATGTAAATGGTGGATCCATCTCGATAAGTAATAATCGATCTTCCATTACGTGGATTAAACCGGATCGGAACGCCCCGACCCGTTTCCGGCTTGAACGCATAAACCGATTTGAACCCGTATTTGTCGAGAAATTCCCTAACATCGAGCTGATCCTGGTCCCACCCACCAAGGTTTGCCTTGAATACATCGATGGGACCCTTGCCACGTCGGTACAGGTGGACCTCCACCTCCGGGACCTGCGTCTTTACGGATCTAGTCCGGTTTGGCGGGTTCGGATTCGGGTTAGGTTTTAAATTCGATAACAGTGGAGTCGCTTCGTCGGCGTCGCTGCCGGCGAAAGCTTCTGTGATCTCCACCATTTTTATGGCAATGGAGAAAAGGAAAAGCCAAAGGGAAGGTCGTTAAAAATATGAAATTTTGAGATATTTAAAAAAATAAAACAAATAAATATTTTTTTATTTTTTTTTATAAGGTGGCACTTTATTTTTCTATTTTTTGTGAGTATATTCTCCTTGGAATAAACTTATCGGTACTATATTTTATTATGTAGTACAGCAACATATGTTATATAGTACTAACTATACTATTATATTTATCGAGCCCGGATCATTTGATTGTTGATTAGAGATGAGTTACTATTTAACGAGGGTTCAATTCTTTAATTTAATAAATCTTCTTATTTCTTATTCCCTTACTCTCAATTTAATTTTTCAAGAAATAAGAGTTGGGATGTGAAAATTCATATTTAACGCTCATTTAGCGTGTTGGTACCAATATTTGACTAGTATATACTATATAATATAATATTAGATTTGGGATTAAAGGTCTTCCTATGTTTTCTATATTTTGTTCAATAAAAACATTATCATATGAAATGTAATGGAGGGCACTATATTATTTTTTTCGAACATGCAAGCATTTAAAGGTTGTGCTATTGTTAATGGTAGGAAACTAGGGACGTATTCAATGTTTTAATTATGTATTAAGATGAACACTTAAAATTTGGCTTATAATTAACTAAAATTGTATATATAATACATTTTGTACTCAATAGATTAGATGGAATTTAATGGTAAAATTAATTGAATTCATAAAGTTCAAATTCTAATTATGGTAAAATATGTTGTTGACAAACAAAATCGGTAATTAAATATTAGAAAGTAGAAAAACAAATTCGTTATTTATCAATTTTTGAAATATATATGTATACAAATTCTTGAAAACTCACCGTCCTAAAAAGAAAAAGAAAAAAAGTTAAAGCCAAAATTATACTATAAGCAGACCCTTCGGGGTGGCCCAGTGATTTGGGCTTAACACATGTTGGAGATCTCAAGTTCGAAACCTCTTGCTAGAAAAACAAAGGGTTCGCCTTCTGGATCGAGTTCGTCACAACGCACTTTCCTAGTACGGATTACATCTCCTATGTGATTTGCGAGTTATTGCATAGAAGTGGGATTTTACCCTATACGCACCCAAAAATAGTATCGACACGATTCGTTGTCTTAAAAAGAATCTATACTGCTATTGGCATGCCTTCAAATCTACTCACACACTTGGGCCAATGATGTAGCCATGAGAAAGTTGACCAATATGTCCCATCACCAACCAAAACACTCATTTCACTAGCAATAATATGATAGGAACTTATTTATATTTATAGAAATCTCTAGGACAATTAACAAATAGACTTGGGAGAAATCAATAGAGGGAATTCAATTTCAATCCCCATCTTCTCCGTCACGTTCTCATTCGAAATTTTATGTAAGCCAAAAAAATAACGCTATTCATGATATTTTACTAAAAATATATACTATTTGCTTCAAAACTAAACCAACATAGAGATACTTTAACTTAAATTCATATTGGATGGTCATGCACCATCTATATAAAGTATATAAACATGTATATATTCTATATTTTTGGATGAAAAAAACAGAAATAACTAAGGAAATCAAATTATAGGCTATAGTCAACACATCTATTTTGCTACTATATTCTTATGTAAATGACTATAATAATATTATATTTTTTGTTAGTTGATTGATATTACCATTTACCATACGTACTATCCAATTTTATGGAGAATAAATTGTTATATTTAGATTTTGTGCCATATGTTCGATCGAAAAAAATATCTATATAGTTTACAATTTGAGTCCTTTCGAATTACTAGTTAACAAATTCGGTCGCTCTTCGTAAAAAAAATCAATCCAATTTTTTAATAGAATTTTCCCGCGAGGGAAACTCGGATCAAAACAAGGCGCCTCCTCCATTTTCCTCTTTCTCTCTCTAAAACTTCCCCAAATCATTTGTCAATTTCTCTCTCTTCAAGAGGGGAAAACCATAGCTATGGAAGCAGCAATGGGATTAATGAGAAGAATACCTCCAAAGCATACAGAAACTGCTTTATCTGCTCTGCTAAGTCTCTTGCCTGAACATTCTTCAGATCTCCTTTCTCAAGTTGATCAGCCTCTCCAGGTAATACAAGCAAACAACTCCTTGCAATTGAACTTGTATGAAGCATTATTGAATATGTTCATTTTTGTATTTTTTAAAATTTCTGTGTGTTCAATTTTGAGATTCTCTGGTTTTAGAGAACCCTAGTTTGTTTTAATAGAATAATATTGAGTATCGGAATGAAATAGAGCGGAATTGATATAGATGATTTCTAAATTCGAGGTGTAGCTGTTGTTTTGTGGTCTGTAGATGTGCAGAATGATTTTGTTTAGTTTTGATGTAATGATGTCTAGTTATAACTTATACTCCTTTGAGTTAGTTGACGTTGCATTTGTATGGAATGAATTAGTTTTGTGTAAGGATTTATAGTGACAATGCATTCAGAAGAGTAGACGATTTAAGTTCTCGATGTGCTAAGGTTGTGGTTTCTTGCAAAACATTTTGACTTAATTGCAACTGCTTCAGTACTCTGGATCTGTAATTCAGTTTCTTGTGACGTACTGAACATCAAATATTTAGATCTGGTTCTTTTGAGTGTGCGCGTATGAGAGTTTTAGAATCCATGTGGATTTAGCTAGTTTGCAAAACACAATGGAAGCAAATGATTTAAATAGGTGATACCAATTAGTTGAGATTGAGGTTTAGTTGTTATTATTATGTTTTCCATTAGGTCCCGTGTTTGGCTGTAGTTTCTTAAATTTTATTAGAAATTGCTACAGCAATAATAGGGATAAGTATGAGATGGAGGGACCTAGTATCAGGGAATCTATAATTATTCAAAAATACAAATTGTTGAGTTTCGGAATGAAGTTAGCAAGATGTAACCAATAAAGAATCTTTTTAGGCAACCCTATCTAGTTTGATTCTCAAATCTCTATTGATTTGAATGATTGAGTTTCAGCGGAAGTTGAACATTCACCTCTTCTCTTCCGATGTTGATAGTGGGATTAACATCAGTACAGCTTATCTAACTTGATAGTGTGACTTCCTTTACTGATTTAACAGAGTTTGGACTTCTGCTAGATTCTCCACTTTTTATCATGGTTTGGATAAGTAATTCTTCTCAACTTGGACATGATCTATGTTTGAGACATATACCAAATTAGGACGAGGCTTTTTTTATCTGCATAACCAATTCAAATAAAATAGCTAACTGCTGTATCACTCTGGTTCAGAATCATCAGCAACCACCTCAGAAGGTAAACAAAATGTTAAAGAACATTTTTTTTATCAAGGAAAAAAAGAAGATAAGTGAAAGCATGAAAGCTACCTTTCTATTGAAAATATAGAATCACTTCAAGGACTGGAAAATTTGTTATTTGAAATAGTATGAAAGCCCAGAAGAGTTTCCTGTTTCAGTGTTACAGTGGTTCGGACAATGATTCTAACACATTGTTTACATGCTGCTCTATTAATTATGGGAATGGGATGTATGAGATATTAATGCAGATAAGTGCTTGCATTGCATCATATCCTACCTTTAGATTCAGAACTTAACCTACTGTTGGGTTTCCATTTTCAGATAATTTATTTTTTTCTTGCAAAAAAATTGATGATACTTTCTTATACCGAGACCTTACATTTCTTGGGTTAGAATAATGATTCTTGGAGGTGCTAGGCATTTCTTTTGCCAAGCTACCTCTTTTTATCTTTGATTATGAGCCAAATTGTATATTATATCTTTCACAGTTGTGCATTTGTTGATGCTGGCCTTTTGAATTGAGGATGGCCAACATTTTTAAGAGAAGATAAATATCCACTGCAAATTGCATTTTGATATCATGACAAAAGGAAGCATGATTTTTCGTGGTATTTTATCTTTTCATAAAATTACATTCTTGAAAAAACAAGCTCCATATATTTTCCTCTCTTTCGCTTTTCGTTCTCTTTTCTTGTTGGTTATTTGGATTAGAAAAACTTAATATGGATAATGGCCATGATATGTGCATGTGATATACTGGTGTATACTAGCTTCAGGCTAGAACAAATGTTGGTCAGTTGCTACTATAAATGAAGGTATTTGAGCTCATCAAGTCTCAAACATTCGTTCATCTTGATAAAGCTAATGTCTTAAAATTGGATTATCAGGTCTTGTGCGATATGGAGTCCGGCAAAGAGTTCATCCTCTGTGAGTATAACAGAGATGCTGATTCATATAGGTAACTGATTAATTGCTTGTATCTAAATGGCTTTGGTGATATTGTACGGCATCAAAGCCCATAGAGGATTCTTCCCGTACTGTCATTTTGATATGACTTATTAAGATTTCCTTGCTTGCCCAAATATAGATTTTCACAGCTCATCATGCGCTAGAGATGATTATAATATTTTCATGAACTTGAATTGCTTGGCAGGAATTCCACTTTCCGTGTACAAGTCCAATGTTTTTGTTTTGGCAGCTTCAACCAATTTAAATGTTGGTTTCATCCATGTTTATTTCTTGTTATTTGTTCCTCATTGGGTGCCATTTTCATATTTGACCATAATTGTCTTGAAATATTTGAAACTTGCTTGTACCCATCACTCCACTTAAATGATGTCTTTTGACTCTTCAGAAGCCCTATACCTGGTAACTTTTTGCCAGATGTTCACATCATGGAGCATCTCAACATGCAATGTACTTCGGATGATCCTCTATCCCCAAATAGTCAAAGCCTGTGGGACTCAATCCAACAAAATACTACTCCTAGGTTATATCACCTTTTAATTGTTCCACCATCAAACACTTAAACTTTCCTTAGAACCTCTGATAAAGGCAGGACTAGTTACAAGTGTTTCTGATCAGGATTTTGTAGTTGTGATCTTTTTGCTGCTTTTTTATAAATAATTTTGTTTAATTTATTAGGATGAGTCTGATGAGATGTATGTGGGCCAAGATTTTTGGCCTTACAGGTCTTAGTTTATCTGTTTATATCACTCATTCTCTTAGTTGATTTTCTGGAGTGCTGACTCTCCATATGTTGGACCATAAGAATGCCCTCCTAGTAAAAGAGCTCTTGATTGTTGTAGAGTTGGCTAACAACATATTGACATGATAGTAAAGCCAATATGTGAATACCAGGTGATTTAAATAAGCTTAACACCGTTGGAGTACATGTTTGGCCAGTTTAGTTATTTTCTACTGCATTTCAAGATTAACCAAATTTCAAGACATAAAATGACACAATTCCTATGCTACATTTGATGGATGTTCTATCTATAACTTTGGTATTTTCACTTGTAGGTCTCCTTGGTCAAATAAGTATCATCCACCATTAGAAGATGCGCCTCAACCTTCTCTGGAGCTGAGGAAACTTGAGGTTGAAGCAAATGAAGTCTTTGCTATCTATCGTGACCAGTGAGGTCCCTTATTTACCTCGTCTTTTCTTCTTGCTATGCAATTGTACCAAGCTTTATAAATGAACCAGCACAGAGAATGTGCTTGTCAAACTGTACAAAATAGCCAGAAAACAAAACCCAAAATTATGCCCACCTATTCTTGTAATGATTTTAACTTCTGTAGAATCAGCCTCATTTACATGTTTCAAACTACATCATAAACAAAACAAAAATATACAATTAACTTTCTTGTGAATGGAGTTGGCACTATCTTCAAAACACCTCCTATTTCTTTCAGTCCCAACAGTCCACCATGTACAAGCAACTGAGCAAGTATAGTATTCCACCATAGTAGCTTCCTCTTCCTATTTCATTTTCTGGTCCAGCATCTCATCAAGCTGGTTGTTGTTTCTGGCATAACCCAATGCGTAATAGTGATGGTCAAGCAAAGCTGCCACAGTTTTTTTTTTGGTAACGATAGCTGCCACAGTTGAGTAATAACTTGGCAGTGCGAAAATATATGACAGACATTCTCTTCGTCTCTCTCATAAATAAACATTTGCTACATAATGCAAAACCTCTTTTTGCAAATTCCCTTGTGCCAATTAAATTCTTATCCACAAATATTTCGTTCAGCTTGTCTTTAACTTTAGATGAATCTAGGACATCTCTTTTAGATTTGTCCTATCATGTTAACTTATGATAGGACTAGCTAAGAAGATATCATCCATACTAGTTTCATCTCTTGGTTATTCACAGCATTTTCTGCAGTTTCACTGACCAAAACACTGTTAGGTACTATGAAGGTGGCATCTCATCAGTTTATATGTGGGAAGATGAAAATGAAGGTTTTGTTGCTTGCTTTTTAATAAAGAAAGGTAAGTTCTATTTGGATTTCCAAAAATAAGTGATATTTTTTCTGCTTCTAATTTGCAATTTTTTTGGAGGATGTAGATGGCTCCAAGACTGGACATGGTAGAAGGGGGTATCTCCAGGAAGGAGCCTGGGATGCCATACATGTTATTGAGGTATTAGCTCCTGAGTAAAGAAAGAGAGAACTTCTTTGGTCTTCTCTTCCTTCTCTTGTTTGTTCAATTAATGAGCACGGCTTAAAATTGTTACCAAATCGTTCAGGTGGGACCAGAAGAGGAAGAAATTGTCCAGTACTGCCTGACTAGTACAGTGATGCTGACCTTGACTACAGACAATGAGTCATCAGGCTCATTCAATTTGTCTGGATCAATTAGAAGACAGGTATTTAATGGATGTTGTAGCAGCTATATAATGCTTTGTTTCGTAACATTCAAATGTGTTTTTCGATTCAAACATCTAAATCTTAATGCACATTTAATATTCTATTCAGATGTGTATTATGATTCAATCTTTTAATCTCAATAAAAATAAATGAGGCTTTAATGTGTCTATGACGCCACATGAATGTGGTAATACTTCCCCGACTTGTGAAAGACCTTAAGGCATATCAAGCTTGGAAAAAGAAGAATTCCCTTGTTCGTATTAGGTTGTTGTATCGCATGGGTGATAACTTCGTGAGAGTTTTTTAAATAAGTATGAAGATGCAAAGGACGCGCCCACATTAAGAAAAATTTAAAGTCATGATCAATAAGGCAGAACTATGGTGAAATTTCCTTACGTGTACTGTCCTGTTCATCTTCATCAACCCATTTGTTAAGGGGATTCAAATAATTCAATAGTTCATATATAACAATAAAAAATCGGTTTTACCCTATTTAGACAATATAATTTTATGGCGAAGGGGATTCAATTTGAACTCCCTTGTCACAACCTAGCTCTGCCCCTGAACTTGTTCCTCCATCAAACTGATCTCTGCAAGTCCTTATTCATTCCATGGATGGTAATTAAGACATTAGCTGGAAATCTTAGTAATTTTTCCTAATTGATCCTCCTTTGCATGTATAGATGAGTATGAAGCTCTCTGTCTCAGAGGGTCATCTCTGTAATATGGGAAAGATGATTGAAGAGATGGAGGGCAAGCTGAGAAACTCCTTGGATCAGGTATATGTCTTACTCTTTGAAGCTCTTTTCCTTTTACCTTTTCTTTGATGTAATTGATGGGTTATTTTCCTTCGATGTGGCACTAATTAGTTCTTCCTAAGACTTAGTAATTATTGAAATCAATGACTCGCACCTCTTTGTTATTCTCCCTTGATGCGAGGCACATTTCTTGCTGGAAACTGCTTAGTTGGCAGCAGAAAGGTGAAGAAAAGGGTGTTATCTGGTACTAGCTTTTCTTACTGGAAAATGCTTAGTAGGAGGCAGAAAGTGGACCAAAGGGTGTTATGGGGTAGTGAATATAGTTTAGGGAAATCGTGGTTCACTTGGAAAATAACTTCGGAGTAAGTATGAATTTACCCAAATTGGTGGAAGGTCTCAAAGGGGATGCTTTAGGCTTTGTTGACAAGAGAACTTTTTTCCTTGTGTCATTTCTATGTTAAAACAGACCGTGAAATTGAGTTCAAAAACTACTTAAACCTGCAGGTATATTTTGGGAAGACAAATGAAATGGTTTGTACTCTGAGGCCACCCGCTGAACTGGTGCAGATGAAATTGCCCGACGCCTGAGATTTGTTATTTCTTGCCTTTTTTGTTGAGTGTTTGTGTAAACCTTGGTTTGCTTCCATGTCAAAGGGTAGTGGTCGTGGTTGAACAGTATTCATTAAATTGATAACTGGTTGTATTATAATTTATAACACATTTGAGTCTTACAGAGTGCCTAAATGTCCTAGTTTTAGACTGTCTGAAACTGTATTCACTTTTATTTAAGATGTGGGTTATCATGCAAATTTCTTTCTTCGAGGATCTATTTTGGATCTTAATGAAATACTTGATTATTTATAGGAAAGGATATTATGATACCATGTAGCCGCTTTGTGAAATACTTGTTTTTCTGGCACACTAGTAAAATTATTTGCTTCTTCCATTTGTCCCCCATTTCTTGATGACATTGTTTTTTCCCCCCGTTTTGATGAAAAAGAGAATGTCGTTGTCTTCTTGTTTGGCATAATATATAGACAGACACTCAACCTGCAACGACTTGCAAGTAAACACTTAAATTTGAGTCTGCACATGTAAACATTTTAACTCATCTTCAATGTTTCAATTGAACACTACAATTGACATAATGATTATTTAGATACATCCAAAATTTATGCTTCAAATTAATTTACAAGGATCGATTTAGACCAGATTCGCATTAACTGTGGATCCAATTCAACTGACTCTCAACTTCCAATAATAATGATAGTAATATCTCAGGCATATTCATATTGTATTAACGTATTAGTTATGGCTCCAAGAGAAAATAGGGCAAGATAGGGTATGACAAATCAGGTTGGATGAAGATTTTAAATAATGATCAACAAAGTTTTATTGATACAAACTTGCCATGTTTAACAAAATAACATTGGAACAAAAACAAGATTTTCGAAAAACAGACAACAGAAAATTTTGCGAATAAAACTCAACCCACGACCCTCAAATCACAGATTACTTCATTTAACCAAGAATGATACCATTGTTCTACTGTATCTCAAGTTAAATTCCCAAATAATCCCAAATGCATAGACACTGAAAACAAAGCCAGAACATAGGCTCCATCACCAATAGTCAAGACACATTAGTTCAAACTACATATCTTTATACTAATAATTAGAAGTTAACCAAAAACATAAAAAAGAAAAGGGAGCTTCTAAGCTTTTATCTCAACTTCAGTGCTTGCTGGAGTTGCTGCTTGAGATTCACTATGTTCATGCTTTCCTTCCTCAATTTCTTCTTCAGTGTCACTTTCATCTTCTGCAAAAACAACATCCACTATATATCAGACCGAAAATGGAGATAAAACAAGACTCAATCCTAGCATACGATAAAGACCCGGTTTACCTTCAGGCTCATCAGCATCAAAATCCCCTAGACCACCACCCATGTTGAGTTGCTGCAATATCAAGAAAAAGGTAATGTTAAGTTCAGCACAAATCAATAGTAATAACTACAGTCTACTTATTTCATGAATCATGTTTTACCGAAAAGTCGATGTCACCCATATCCATATCTGCTCCAGCTGCTGAAAAAATTAAAGTCATGGTAAATATTACCACAGGTTGGTGTTATAGATCATCAATAAGGCATAACCATGGTGAAATTTACTTACGCTCACTGTCCTGTTCATCTTCATCAACCCATTTGTCCCAGTCAGCTTTCAAAAACGTTGGCGATTTACCTTCTTGCTTAATCAGTCTGCTCCACCAGTTGTCTTCTGCCTTCTTTACAAGATAGCAGATATTTCTAGATGTAACACTAGATTTGCTCTCCTGAATGACGACAATTAAATCACCGTTTAATGAGGGAGTAAATTTTGGTACAACATACCGAAATCTAAGCATGGAGAATAAGTGAAAGAGATTTACTCACATCGACATCTATTTTATCAAAGAGATCAAGAACAACTTCATATGGAACATTATCAGCTCCAGCAGTTGCAGAAAAAGAGAATTTTCCTTCTGGTTCTAGTTTCTGTTTTACATTCTTGGCGTCAGGTAACTCAACTGTGATAAACACCTTGTCAGATCTCTGGGCCCACTTGATAGTAGGATGTCGGCTGAAATAAAAAAAAGATGGAACAAATATATTCAATAAACCAATAGTATCATTGGGAAGCATTCATTGATCGGAACTTTCAACTCTAATAACCATAAAGATGGAGTAGTTGTGTATTATCCATCTAGTCATTTACAATTAAGAAGCATTTCAATATAAATATCACATGACACAGATAACTTTACGAAGTTAATTGAGAAGGCCATACCATAATAACAATATTCTGCTCCTAATTGAACTGAATACATCATTAGAACAGTGTTGATTTTGTTTAGATCCAGAATTAAGCTGTCTAGATAATTTAGAAGATCCAAGACAAGGAATCTGAGTATCTGATTCCAGGACTATGCACGGCTAGATAATTGCTGAAAGTTTGAATTTCTTGCTTCTGGAGCAGGAAGCACTTAGAAAATGGTAGGTAGGAAGAAACAATGCATGCAGCAACTTCAGTAAGTGAACTTCCGCAAATAACAGTGTAAAGCTACGAGGTGATGAAGCAGTCAATTGGCTTTTTTTTTTGTATTAACAGCTTGTAAATCACTAATTACCATGTGGCCCCCATATTATATTGTCCACGCTTCAGATGTCTAGTTCAAAGTTAGCTGTGCCACATCAATGGGATGTGTAATATTTATTCTCCTTGATCTTGAGTAATCCTCAACTCATGAGCTAACTTTTCGATTTGAGTTGGGCCCATTGTCCATTTTTTTTTAATCATGGTGTCATAGCCAAACTCATCCCAGTTCTTGCCTTCTTCGTTTACCCAATATTGACTACCCATAGTATATTGCCTACACTCCAATTGGCAGGTTTGGGTGTGCGAGGGAATGCTAGATTTTCACATCAATAGTGAAGGAGGACTTGGTCTCCTTATATCAATTTTTTTTCAAATCATGATGTCTAAACCAGTTTAGATGCACCTCAACTAATTTCATGAAGTATCTGCTATCTCCCACTAGCACAATCACTGAATAATTATATCTACCAATAGTTGATGAAAAGAAATCGCCTAGTATTTTTGCCTCAACTGGGATTTAAATCTGAAATCTTATGATTCTCAACCAACTTCATTGGTTTCCTCATATGGTCTAAGGCAATTCTCACCTCATGAGCTAGGTTTTGAAATTGAATTAGGCCTAAGGTTCATTTTTTTTAATCGATAAGACTAACACTAGTATAAGTGATTAAGTCAAGTAAAAGATAAAACAGCCAACAAATGACTTATTTGATTGAATGAGCACTCTTTATTAGAAAATACGTTCTACAACTCCAACCTCACCATTAGACCACCAGCACCTCCCACTCTAAGTGACATTAACTGAAATTATTCCTCAAGTGTACAAAAATAAAAGACAATTCAGGGCAAAATGAAGTCAACCCTTACCCTTTTCCCTTCACCATTTTTCCCTCGCAACTAACTCTAAACCTATTTTCATCCACGTCCGAGGTTAAACAACACTCTAAAGTTGCTTTAAACAAGTTTATACAAGATCCACAGAAAGGCATTTTGCTCACTTTCACTGAAAAAAAATCAACAGATGCTACACTAGCAAGAAGCCAAGTTATCTTAAACTGCAAATACAAAGGGAATGTCCTTTTGGTTCATATATCTATCGAAAGGAAATATGACAAATCGAGTATCTCAGCCAAAGTAATCACTACCTTTTTGTCCTCTTCATTTTCTTTTCTAACCAGGAGTGAAAGATGAAGTTCCTATTCCCTTAGTATCTTAAAGGTACAAGGTAAAGGATATTAGATAAGATGCTATTAGAAATTAAATTGCTCTACAATCTAGTCTCAAAACATAATAGGAGGCAAGAATACAC
>JAJOOH010011869.1:0-20354 GCA_029582605.1 Solanum gracilifrons | reverse complement strand
CAGCATCATGTGAATTCTCATGTTTTCCCCATGAAGCACGAATATATATATATATATATATATATATATATGTGTGTGTGTGTGTATTGTATATGGTATCATAATTATTATAAGCATAAAAGATTTGCTTAAAGTGCAAGAATTGAACCTTCAGCTTTTTTATATACTTGTATATAAACCATCAACTAAAACTTTGCATCCCAAGAACATGAATTCAAACAGCTCTGTAGAGCTACACAACCGGTCATATAGCGAATCAAAGAACAACTGGAAAAACACGTCACTGCTAAGAAATGAGTACTAAGAGGATAGAGAGAAAAAAAGAGAAAGATCATGTACATGATCAGTTCACGGACTGGCTAGTGCATTCCCTAGCAAAGTGGCCCGCCTCTCCACAGTTGTAACACTTGCTTCCTCCACTACCACCACCAGATCTTCCAAAATTACTACCACCACCACCTCCCCCACCGGGACAGTCTCTTGCCAAGTGTCCTTGTGCACCGCATGTGTAACAAGCACCACCACCTCCACCGCCACGGCCGCCAACACGACCAGCACTCGGGCAATCTCGAGCCATGTGGCCATACCCACCGCAAGTGTAACAGACACCACCACTTGCTCCTCCACCACCACCACTACTACGGTCACAATCCCTAGCTAAATGTCCAGCCGCACCACAGTTATAACACCCGCCTCTGCCACCACCTCCACCTCCACTGTTACGATCACAGTCCCTAGACAAATGTCCCGTCCTTCCACAGTTATAACACTCACCGGCGCTACGATATCCACCATCATTGCCGTTCCTCCGATAACCACCATCATCACCACCATAACCGTAACCCCCACCCCCACGACTGTTACTGTTTCCCCTGCCATTACGGCCACTATCGAGAGGAGCACCATCAGGCCCAGTGACATCAATAGCCTGATACTTATCTCCCTTCACAGTCATGGTGAACTCCACTTTCTGGCCTTCGTAGAGAGAACGGTAGCCATCAGATTTGATCTCTGATTGATGAACGAACAGATCTTCGGATCCATCATCAGGTTTGATGAAACCGTAACCCTTTGGGTTATTGAACTTGGAAACTGTCCCTGTCATTCTCGACGCCTCCACCGCCATTCTTAACCGATCTGTTGATCAGAACTCCGCAAAACCCTTGAGAATGTTCTAATTCTATGACAGATTTTTTTATACAGAGAAGCCTAGGGGAAACCCTAAATAGGGTATCTGCGTCTAAAACCGTTTTAAAAGGCGGCGTTAGCGCTTTTCGGTTAGGTTTGGATCTAAGTTTGTTGTAAATTTATCTAATGTTATTTATTTATTTATTGTTTCGTGATAGGAATAGTTGGAAAAAAAAAAATTCATAATGTTTCAAAAATTGAAATTGATAGCATGGTAAGAGATTACAAACTAGAAAATCAAATCTGTGAAAGTTTCTGTAGTCAATCAATTGAATCACTATGATTTTTCTACGTGCTAAAAAGTTAAAAAGAGTCACCAACTTTGAAAATTTATATTCTAGAATTTGTTTATTTTGTAAATTAGGACTAAAAAGATAATCAAATATCATTTTGGTCTATAGATGTTGATAAATACTGCTGTAAAAAAGATGGCCAATGTTTCAAATAATGGCAATTTGCTGTTGAATAAAAGAAAGCCACATTATAAAGATTTTGGTTTATTATTTTTTATCTTTTACGTGTAAAAATAAATATCTTTTATAAGAAACGTAAATAATAAATTCATAAGGAACTATAAAACTAATTGACCCATACCTCAACAAGGATGTTTTGTAGTTAAGAAAATAAAAAAACGAGAGATTGTGATTGGGTTGATTCAGCTATATGTTTTACGTGTAAAAACAAATATCTTTTATAAGAGACGTAAATAATAAGTTCATAAGGAACTATAAAACTAATTGACCCATACCTCAACAAGGATGTTTTGTAGTTAAGAAAATAAAAAAACAAGAGATTGTGATTGGGTTGATTCAGCTATATGTTTTACGTGTAAAAACAAATATCTTTTATAAGAAACGTAAATAATAAATTCATAAGGAACTATAAAACTAATTGACCCATACCTCAACAAGGATGTTTTGTAGTTAAGAAAATAAAAAAACAAGAGATTGTGATTGGGTTGATTCAGCTATATGTTATTGAGACCAGACCCTCAAAATTCAACTTTTTAGAGGGACAAATGCGAATATACTGATTCATTAAAAGATACAGATGAAAGATTTAAAAAGGGAAGTCCCAAAAAATGAAATTAAAATTTCAAAGGAAAAATTTACCTATCTACATGGATGCAGGGGGAGAGAAGCATAAAGTTGGCTCATATTTGTACAAAGAAAAGTAAAAATATTTAGTATACTTCAACATTCCATTGCTCTGCTTTCTTCAATTGCTTCTTGTAGTCCGCCCAGACAATACCTTCAAAAGTGAAGCAAATGTAAGCCTCGGATTGATATCTATAGGACAGTAGATGAAGATTCTACCAAATTTCAACATTAAGCCCAAGCAAGTTGGGGTCGGTTATATTAGTTCCAACTGATTAATGCATATTTATAGTGAATGAGTTAAGTATAAGGATTTTATCAATGTGTGTAAAAAATGACGACATAGTTTTGACATGTGTTACCATCTCTTTCAGCAAGAGCAGACATAATTTCATCAATTCCCTGCTCCATGCCCTTGAGTCCACACATGTAGATGAAGGTGTTGTCTTTTTGAAGCAAAGTCCATAGTTCTTCAGCATATTGAGCCATTCTGGTTTGAATGTACATCTTTTCACCCTTTTCGTTCGTTTGCTCTCTGCTCACAGCAAAGTCCAATCTGAAGTTTTCTGGGGCCTTCTCCTTCATTTTCTCGAATTCCTACAACATAGCAACATGAAAAGTCCCAACTTCAAAATATGATCAACTTTGCGAGAAATACTTTGATTCAGCTGAGTAAACTGTGGAGATGAAAAAGTATTGATATGCTAGAAAATCACCTCCTTGTAAAGTAGTGAGCTGCTGGTGGGAACACCCAAGAAAAGCCATGCGGTACCGTTGAACTACATAACACCAAATCTATGTCATTCAGCAGATTAATGATCGGAGGTAAGAAAATGCTACATATGACAACAATGAAATTCTGCCGAACCTTTGGATAAACTACAACAACATACGCAATGTAATCCCACAACCTTTGAATAAACCAATGTTGGATATTTTTAAATGTGTAAGAACCATTCATCCTCGACTCAGACAACACTTAATAGTTCACCATTTCGTCCATCTAAAACTCTCACTTTTATACCTAACTTTATCTCATTTGATACACTTTAAAGAATCATCAGACTGGCCAATTGTTTCTGGAGCTTTAGTTCACACAAGCAAAAGCTTTTGCCTATAACCAAGCAGTGTTCTTTTAGTTCTTTTCAATTCGCTAGCATGTCCATGAAGACAATCAAATTAGAATGAAGAGAAACTGTCAAACAAATGTTTATTTTCTGTACCTTGTAGTCCTCGTGTTTCTCAAAGAACATTTTCCACAGGAATGAACGGAAAGGAGCAATTCCAGTTCCAGTGGCAAGCTGAGACAGAAATTCAAATTAGAAAAAATGCATAGTCAAATTGAAAGGCAGCAGATATATCTTAGATGACAATAATGTAGCTACAAATAAAATTCACCATTATAACAGTGGCATTTGGATCTTTAGGCATGAGCATTTCTTTGCCTACAGGTCCAGTAATCTTGACCTCTGCTCCAGGCTTCAAGTCACCTGCAATATGTAACATTTGAAGTTACATAAGGATCAAGTACAGGCCAAGCATCATCTAGTACTCCTACTATATATAACGAACAGTCAAACTAAAATAAAACGAATAAACCTTAACATCGTCTATGAAATAAGGGAGTCGTGGATTCTTACATAAGAAGTTTGAGCAAACTCCTTTAACTTCTTCCCCTTTGTCATTGGTGTACACAAGCCTCTTGACACACAGGGAAACCTGAATAAAACCTCAAGTTCAGATACTTTTGTTCACCGTAAAGCTTGCAGGCCCCTAAACTATGAGTAATATTTGGACGGCTGGCTTATTTTAGGTGCTTTTAAGCAGTCTTGAAGTGTTTGGGTAAAGTTAAAAAATGCTTATGAGCTCTTATTTTTTTAAGTCAAAATGACAAAAATAAGTCAAAAGTCATAAGTTAGAAATACTAACTTTTGACTAATAGCTTATAAGTCATAAGCCAAAAGCCAATCCAAGCAGGCTCTAATATTCTAATGTTTCACCCTATAGTATATAATCTCAAATTTCTACAGTTACATTTGTTGGCAGACCCCAAAACAACTATGAGTATTTTGGAATTTGTATAATGTATCACCGATAGTTGTTGGTAGAAATGATAATCGCGCGAATATTAATCACAGTCAAAGCATATGATTATCAATCTGTTAAGAGTTAACTGTAATATTTGAAAATTTTCGAATATATAGGAACTCAAAGCTTACGGTTTTGGAGTCACCGAAGTCACCAAGGGCACTGCTAGCAATTGAGTACAATCTAAGCTTGTGAGGCTTCCCATTGGCATCAACACCATCAGCAATCACACCAATGGATTGTCCTTCTCTATATGGGACCTCTCCTGATCAACCCATTAAAATTAATTCAGCTCAAGTAAAACTCACCAATTTATACAACAATAACATACCCAATGTAATCCCACAAGTGTACGCAGCCTTAGCCCTACCTAGGTGAAGGTAGAGAGGTTGTTTCTGATGTGCCCTCGCCCGAAGCAATTTACACAACAAAACAAAAACTAATGATTTGCTAGATTAAGAGCATACCCTCAGTGCTAAAAACCATGTGCCAAGTTTCACCAGGTGCATCATCACCAGTGATCTTAGTGTTTAGTAGACATCTACCAACATAAGGTTCCTTTGGCCTGAATTTATTCACAATCACACCTTCATCCTGTTTTTTAGAAATCTTCTCAACTTTAGCAGGAGCCTCAGTGGTCACTTGGGCTCTGATAGAAACTAATCTGCTACCACCTGACACATTTCTGTAGTACAAAGGCACCTGTCATCACAAATTAATCCATAGTCAGTATTAATAAAGTATATCACAATTTGCAAAAAGTAAATAGAGTAATTTACCTTGTTGAAGTTGATTTTGTCAGTGGAGATGATGGAGGTTCTAGAGGAAAAAGAGGTGGACTTGGATGAAGGAAGAGAAACTGCAGCACTTACTGCAGTGGCCATGTTTATGATACAGAGAAATGGAATTAAGAGGGGGGAATGGTGAAGAAGGAAAAATAAGGAGGAAGGGAAATTGAGATGTTTTTAGTAGAGATTGGATAGTGGATTATGAATTGGGTGGAGGAGATTGGATGTGAGGATAAGAGAAGTGTATGATTCTACAGCTCTTAGCCTTTGCTCTTTTGGCACTCAGTTTCTAACTAATATGTGGCCAACAACGATCTCCTTGATATTTATTGGTTCCAACCAAAACAGATATTTCATGTAACAATTAAACTTATATCTTATATATGCACACATTGTGATTTGTGAGTTGTGACACTACTATGTTGGATAATATAACATGTCAATTACTATATGCGTTTACCAAATCAATATTACATGTTAAATCATTTTTATACAACCAAAACAAGAATTTGATCTACTATATGTTTGGCCACAAGATTTTATCAGATTTTAATATTTTGTAAGCTCTCAAAAATTGGTTCAAACAAGTTTTTCCACTCACAAACTTTTTAACAAAATCAAATAAAATGCATATTCAAACATTACTTTAAATTTCAGAAATTTATTATAATTTTAAATTTTACGTTTCACGCAAATATGGGATCTGTATTTATTTTTTCAAGAATATGGGCTAAGCATTTTTTTAAGGCTTTGAAATTGATTAACAGTTAGTAACAATTAACAACATGATTTTAAGATGAAAGAAGTTATGGTAAAATAAGTTTAAGAGTAAATCAAACATTGAATTAGGTGAAACTCTTCGTATTAGTAGTTTCCTTTTAACATTTTACATATTGAGCGCAAAGGAAAAGAAATGATGTCTTTTATTTAAAACATAACATAAACTGGAATTGCGACGTAAACTAATTTTAATTTGAATAAGTTTGAGTTTAAATCAAATAAGAATTATTTCATATTTAATGTTAATAACATTCTGATTTAGTTCACCAATTCAATGTGTTATTTGTTGGGTCAGACTTGTCGAAAAATTTTGGGCTGGTTTGCCAAGTGCCACCCCTAGTTGCTTTACATTTTCAAAGTTCTCCAATCAACTAGTCTAAGTATTGACTTTGGAAGTTTAATTTTAAATAATTACTACTCAAATTCGAAATCTCAATTACATTTTTCTACTACAAACTACTCCAATCCTCAGTGATGAAAAAAGCATACACCTTTTTAATCAATGTGATTAAAAGTTAGAAATTGTTGGACGCCGATTTTTTCAGTTACAAATAGAGTTTGTGAAAGCTGGCTTAAGTTATCTTTAAAGTATGCAGTCACAACTGTATAATACAAAGACAGGTTGAAAACGTCCAGTGTCCACTTTGATTTCTCATTTCTGAATGAATTCACTCTTCTTCTGAAAAAAAAAATTCACTCTGCTGCAACAAGTTCATGGATAGCTCACATGGGCAGAGCCAGAACTTTTGACAAGGTGATTCAATAACGTAAAAAGAATCAATGAGCTGCAAATCGTATTGTGTTAAGGGGATTTAAAACTTAATATTTTTATACATAAACAAATAAATTAACCTTATATATACCCCGTAGTTCCGCCTAGAGGTGGCAATGGGGCAAGTTGAGTCAAATTTGGGCAGGTAAGACAATAATTGAGTCAAGACCCAACCCAACCTAAATTTGTTTGGGTCAAAATGAGTTAAGTAATATGTTATATAAACAAGGTGGGTGGTTTGGGTTTGATTTTGCCACCCTGATTGTTCATTACTCCCTATTCTCTGGGATCTAGAAAGAGTAAAAAAAGTTCCTTCGTGAGAAGGCTGCTGTTTCTTTATTGAAATGTCATGAATCAGTTTTCTAGACAGGTCCAATCTAAAGTCTTCATTTTGTCAAATTCAAGGCTTGTTTGGATGGGTCAATCACCTCAGCAAAAGAAGGTGGGCTTCAACCAAATCAGCTTTTTATAATGGACAAGAAAAAGTCATGTGCTCACATTTGCTATTCGGGGTGCCTTTGTAGGGTAGACTTAAGTCTTAACATATGAATAATATGATATTAGTTTCAAAAAATCGAGCGGGCAATTACTTGAGTCTCTTTTTCTTTTTATAATCGAGAAATTCTCAAGGGTCATTGCGAATTACTTGGACCTCCTCTATACCATGGTGAAACTATTCATCTACTCTAATAAGAGAATTACCATTACAGAGCAAACCTCTTACTTAATACAAAGACAGACAGACATGCAACTTTCTCAAGTCGATCTTTTACAGGAACAACAAGATCAAAATAGAAAAACAAACTTTACAAGTACTGAGCTAAACTCATTGACCTACCTCCAAATTCACCAGCATTTCTCTTACAATAGTTAGCCATAACACAATTTATCACAATTGTTAAATTAGAGGGAGAGTCTTTCAGTTATTCACCTTGGTTTCAAAAAATCATTGCTTTTTAAGTTTCCTTTCATTCCATTCATAAAAAGTTTCATTACTTAAACTTCAGTCATCATAATTCACTCCTCAAATTTCTCTTTTAACAAAGAGCACCTGAGTCTTAGTCTCACCTTAGAAACATTCAGGAATTTTGAGTCGCAATAGCTACACACAAAGTAAAATAAAGGATTATGTTGGCATAGGGTCTTTTCCAAGGCCAAGTGAGACTGTGAGAGGCAGAGTTTTCCTTGCAAAATGAGAAATGCCCTTAAGCATCACGAACTAAAAACCGGAAATTTGAGAAAATGAATATCAATATAACCAAAGAATAAGGTATTCTGTGTCCTAGATACAATAATACACCTTGTAGAACTGAACAATATTACAATGGAGCAAAAGTCATTTGATTTTTGTATGGGGTGAACAGGGTGTTCCACTTATATCATTAGGGCAGACAAAAAGACCTATCTTATGTACACTCCCAAGACCATAGTAAACTGAGAGAAAACTGTAAATATAAATAGAAACTTTTCATCTAACAACTTACAAATCCTGCACATTGAGTTTTGCAGATGCAATTAATGGAATCCCCTTGATCCTCTGGACTGATAGAGTTCCAGCCTGCTTTTAGATTCCTGCAGTAAAGACTCCATATATTCATCTTGAATCAAGTATGACTGTTTTGATGCCCATTCAAGAACTGTAAGCACCTCAGCTTGAGCAAGCTCTTCGCTATCAGGGACGTGCAATGCAATGTAGCATAGCAAAAGCAATGCAGGACTTTGAACTATTTGTTCACCAAAGTAAACAAGTTGGATCAGATGTTTTGCCCCTCCAGCACTTATGATTGCCTTGGAATGATCAAGGTGAAGGTAATTATCCGAGCTAGCAAATTTTTTTAGGGCAATGGCAGCTTCCTTAGAAATATCTGCTTCTCGCTCATCAAGCAGTTTTACTAATGGAGTAATCATCCTTGTCTCAGTAGCTCGAAAAGTCCTAGCCAAACTCCCAATAGCTTTAACACATGGAACAAGCAGATCTGAATCAGCTTGTTCAATGATTCTTAGCAATTGATCAACAACAGCTTTGCAGGCAGGGGAATTAGGCTTGAAGGCTGACCTTCTCAACTCAGCATCTACTTCCGCCACAGATGTTATTTCCATTATTGCCATAGCAGAATCATACTGAACATCCTCAGGTCCTTTCTCTAACAGTACTGCAAAACAAAGCAATGCTCTTGATTCAGTGATACTACGACAAATGGGCGAATTTCCCTTGGCAAGTTTCCATAGTGCTCTTGCAGCCATTGCCTTCATATAAGCCTTAGTAGCAGGGTCCTCTAGTTCTCTCCCTTTATTATTCAGCCCAGATGAAGAAAGACTATGCTGACTGTGGTGGTGCGCTTGATTTTGCTTCTGACTGTTATTTCCATTAACCTTAGTCTGATTTAAACCATTGACAGGATTCTGCTGAGGCTGTTTAATTTGACCCTTCATTGCAGTAGCAACCACACTGTGCATGTGATTAGGCTTCTTATTCCCCAAGGGATGTGGAAGAGTGTGATTTTTGTCATCATCCTCAATCAACTTATGCACAGTATCGGCAGCGCTGCCATTGGTATTACTAGCCAAGACAACAGCGTGGTGCATCGATGTGGCTTTGCTGACAATGGCGTATTTACTATGCTCCTGAACCGTCTCGAAAGCAAGATGACTAACCAGCAATCGAATTGTATTATGCTGGTGAAAAAGATCTTGACATTTGGGATAATGAGCAGCAAGCTCAGATACTGCCCAAGCCACCACTGCTTGAACCTTCATAGGACCTTCTTTGAGGATTTTCGCAAACACTGAGCAAACCCCAGCATGTATCATGTGTTCAACGCTTTCCGGGTCACGCCCAAGAAGACCAATTGCCCTAGCAGCATTCTCCTGACCTTCTGATTTCCCTTCCTTCAACAATTTCAGCAATGGTCCAACTCCACCTTCTTCAATAATCAATTTTCCGTACCGGTCATTGTCTCTGGCTAAAGAAACAAGGGAATTAGCAGCGTCTGATCTGTCATCAACACTCCCCGTGTACAAAATAGCGATCTGCTCCCAAATTAGGCATAAAATTGGCTCATTAGCAGCAATAGGAGGGAGACCCAAACAGTCATCAGCTCGTTCATCAGCTGAAGCCGAAACACGGAGAAGCCAAGACACGTCACCAATGGAGTTTTCCAACTGAGAAGACATTTTACGGAATTGAGCAGCAGGGATGATGGTAAAAACTCGCTTTACAAGTCCATGGGCTCTGCACTTTAGCACAAGCGCCGAAGCTTTTTCAAGAACTTGTTCAGTATCGTCAATGATCCGACGCGTGGGCCGTTCATAAAGGTCGTTGCCGGCGCGTGCAGCTTGACGGAGAAGAGCCACAAGTTTCTCAGTTTTAGACCTGAGATCAGTACATTCTTGCTTGAAGGAACTTGCTTCATCGGCGGCCTTTATCACCTGGTCTGCTAACTGGATCGGCTTTGTCAAGATCTGCTTCACTAGGTCCGCCATGAAACCTCAAAAATCCAAAAACCTCTGAACTACAACAAAACCGTAGATCAGAAGTCTTAAAATTTGAGTCTTTAAATAACCCCAAACTCAAAATCAACACACTGACCGGAAAAGTCACAAAACAGAGTCTTGAAATAATGTTTTGTTGTGTAGAGAAAAAGAAATGAAGATGGGGAAGAAGAAAGGAGAATTCGAATTATGTTTTAAGATAGGTTTGAAAGGGATTTGTTTACATTGAAACTTGAAAA
Source organism: Solanum gracilifrons (assembly GCA_029582605.1). Classification (NCBI taxonomy): domain Eukaryota; kingdom Viridiplantae; phylum Streptophyta; class Magnoliopsida; order Solanales; family Solanaceae; genus Solanum; species Solanum gracilifrons. Next base: position 9,910 of record JAJOOH010011869.1, on the reverse strand, counting down.
GGTCTTCAAGGTTTGGCAATGGAGGAGTTGGGGTTGGGTGACTGACTTGGACAGTCTTACGATTTTTACGAGGTCAAACTCCGTGTTTTATTGAAGAGTAATAATAATATATTCTTCTTTCCTTTTCGACTTATTTTTATAAGGTTGGACTGCGCTGCTCTGTTGTAATTAGCTGTCTCAATACTATAATAATCTAATTTCATATCAATAAATTTTTACCGTTATAACATACGGTAATAAATTAACCATCCAAATATCGGAATAATTTGTAAAAGATTAAAAAAAATGACAGTCGAAACTGTCGTAACACTACTAATAACGTAGTATTGTTGCTCTCTTTATCCCATTTTATACAACTCACTTATTGAAATGATTTATAATCACTCAAAATTTTTTCTTTATCAAACTTCATATGAAATCAAATTAACTCATATAAAATGAAATGATAGAGTAATATACAAAGAGAAGAGTTGTTAGTTGTCACTTTTAATTACCTACTATTGGAAATGGTCCATTTGTTGGAGACTCAAAAAAAAATATAGGAGCAACTGGGTGTATATATCAACATAGGGATGTGGAGATAAAAGGTTTTGGGCAGGAATTGTAATGAGAAAAGCAGATCATAAGGTATGTGGGGTTTGTTATTGTCGCTTTAAGGACTAAATACATCACATGCCTCCTTCAATGCCAGATTAAACGGCTACCCTTTTTTGGGATAAGACCAAAATAGTTATTTTATTTATTTATTTCAAATAATTAAATTTAAAATTTCAATGTATCATTAACAAAATTAATTTAGTAAAATACATTTATAACTAAAATCTATTTAAGTAATATGTTGGATCAATAAAAATCTAAGTACTCTTTGTCCCTAATTATTTGTCCATTTTGATAAATTAAGAAGGGACAAATTTTATTTACTTATTATACATTTAATTAATTACTTTGAAAAAGGTAGAACTTCTTAAAAATATTAAGTTTTTAATTCACCCATTTCATAATTTATAAGGGTAAAATAGTAAATTCATTATATCAATTTTTTTTTTAATAAATATATGTATCAATTCAAAAGTGAACAAATAATTAGGATCCAAATGAGTAATATGGAACGAAAAGAGTACTATTATTTCATGGCCCTAGACTTTCCTCTCTCTTTTTTCTTTGTACTTTGTTATAAAGCTAATTAATGAGCCAATATTGATCTTTGGTCAAGTTGCAAACACCATCGCCGTTGAAAGTACTACTTTTAACTTAAATTGAAATAATTGTTTTCATCAAAAAAAATTGAGAAAAAATAAGACATGCTTCTCTCACATTTTTACCTTTTTGCCTTCTTCAATGGAGCTAAAGCACTAGTTATGACTTCAGTAAGACTCAATTAATTTAGCTAATATATTATATTTGTATTAAAAATTTACTTAATTTATTTAAAACTAAATAAACTTGGCTCTTTTTTTCAAATCTGTAGATTCGCTTCTACTATTGTCTCTATCTCTCTACCTTAGTGACAATGTTCAAAATTTTAGCATGAAGGGATAAGATTGCAACTATTCAAGTATTCAACCACAAGGCATAAGTTTTTGACTTTATAAGTATGAATATGTTAAACGTGTTAGCCTCACTTAATCAAATGATTATAATAATGATGATTGATGAATATAATAACAAATTAATTGACGCGTGGTTGCATTAGTGATAAAGTCAAAGCAACATATACGAAATCATGTAGGCAAGTATGATGGTAAAAATTACTCATATGAGAAAAAATGTATGGGAGTTGTCAGTTGCTTGCAGATTTCATTTAATTACCTGAGCGCCATCAATGCCGCAACGCTATGGCATAATTTTTGAGTCACATAATTGAGTGGTGCCTACTTTTCCACAAATTTTGCTATATTCCCACTCACACTTTTCTCTTTAAAAAAAAAATATCTTCTCACAATTATATTCCTTTTTATTACTCCGATCTATTCGTTCACTTTTACATATATTCATAATAGACCTCAAAAAATAAATTATATATGTTGACTATTAGTAATATTAGAAAATAATAATTAATATTAAGAGTAAAGCATAAAAAAAATTATTTCTTAGTATGTTAAACTGAATAAATTAATATAATGATTACATAAAGTGAATAGTATGAGTGGTACGGGGATATAAAGTTAACGAAAGAGAGTAATATTCTATTTATTTTTTATTGGTTCTAGAAGTTTCTTATGTCCTCATTTTTAAGGTAATCAAGTCATCTCAATTGCCAAGTAAACACCTAATCTAGTTTGATTTCGTAAAATATATTGCATCATTAGTGCATAAATTTAAACTGTTACCTCGCTAAAGTAATAGAATAGATTTATTTTTGGATATTCTTATACAGTAGAGTATAATGTATAGGGTTAAAGAATTCACGAATAGTTAGTTAATTTTTATTTTATTATATTTTTATTATTATTATTATTATTGTTGCATCAAAGTTGATTAATTGTTTTGTTAATACAAAATCACTCAACTAATTTACTTAAGTATCACATAAAATCACTAGACTATTTTTTAGAACAACTTTCACATATAGCAAATACAAAAATCATATTTGTATGTTATAACTATAGTTTGCATAATTGCGCTCCATAGCAAACATAAATATGTATATTTCGCTATACATATACAAAAGAAAACAGTTGTATATAATCTGTTTCTGTTTCGGTATACATATACAAAAGATTAATTGTATAATCTGTGTTTGTATAAAGCAAGAAAGAGAGAAAGGTAAAAGAGAACTGGGCAGGGAAATATTTGTATTGTATAATTATAAGTGTATAGGACGAAGATATGTGTATTTGCATGTGTATATACAATTTTTTCTCGCTTTATACAAACAGAAACACAATTTATACATTTCTGTTTGTATAAGCGAGAGAGGCGAGCAAGATCTTGGAGAGTGGCGAGCAAGATCTGGTAGAGGGGAGAGAGGAAAACGAAAATATATGTATATATACAATTTTCTCTCGCTTTATACAAACACAAACACATTTTATACATTTGCGTTTGTATAAAAAGCGAAAGAGGTGAGGGAGAGAACGAGAGTGGCGAGCGAGATTCACCAGGAGAGAGGCGAAATAGCAACAATAATTGATATGGGGTACAATTAAATCAAACTATGTTTATAGCATTTAATTTAAATTAATAATTTGCTATTATATATAATTTTCCCTAAATTTTATAACCAAAAAAGAATCATTCAACTTGGACTAAATATGACAACAGTCATTAAACAATCTTTATAAACCAAAAAGTCATTCCACTTGGTTACCCATCGTATATCCTTTATGTTTCCTCTCATGAATTATGTAATATTTAGAAAAAATTAAGTGGCAGTTAAAAAAAAAAGTTTAGTGATTTTTGTGATACTTGAATAAAATTGAGTTTTTTTTTTTTTTGTTAGAAAAGATAATTTAATGACATTAATCCAATGAATGAAAGTTGAGTGATTGTTTATGAAATCAACCCACAAGACGATTTCACACGGTGGGAATAATATTAATTGTATTAACATAAAATGAAAAGAATTGAAACTTTCTGCTTTTTGATTAGCAATGAAACAACCATGATCATTTTAGGTACTCAGTCAAGTATTGACTTTCCATATTTATTTTACAGTTGCACTTATCATAATCCTTCTTAGCAAATTGTGGGGACAATTTGCATATAATTAAAGGATTAATGGCAATTTTTATCTACCTTCTATTAAATTAAAAGAGAGTAGATGCATGCTAGAACTAATTAATTATACAAAATTCTCAAGAAAGCTACATGTTGCATCGATTCAACTATGTTTTCACTATCACTTGATATCAATTTACCGATTCAAACTCCAATAATTTAATTGATGTACTTTATTTAATTAATTTCTCGAAAATATATATACTCAGCAAAAATAAAACTGAATTATTTGAGTTGTCTTTTGATGGATTTTTTTTGCTTTATTAGGTAAAATGGAGGGAATTATAATAAAAAAAATTTGTATGTTTCAAGTACCGTTTGAAACTAAAAAACGGAAATCATGGGACATTATAATTAGTTGGCCCCAACACAAGGGAAAAAAATAAAGCAGGTATAATTTTAAAAGGAAGAAAAAGAACAACTACTACTGGTAGATTCTCTATATATAAAAATAAACTATTGATACTGTAAATTGTTTAATAAGTTGGTGAATCTTAATTATTAATTAGTTGGCAAACCATATTTTGGAATAGTGGCAATCACGAAGTACCGATTTTATACAAACTTTAACAAATGAAGAAACGGTCAAGCGTAGTAATGAAAATTTGGAAGAGTTGTTCTATCTTTGGGTTTAGATATTAGTTAGTTACAAATTATTTATCGATCATAGCATTTATATATTAAAATATCATGAAATATTTTAATTTATGAATAATTTTATTTATCTCATACCATATTCCATACTAAACGACACCTAACGGATAGTAGTAAGAGAAAATTGCGTCTAGATTCATTAGAATAAAACTGCACTCCTTTAAATGGTAAGTTCGTACTCCAAACATAAACATGCTTTTATAGAATTGTTAATAATCACTACACCAAAAATAACTTTTAGCGGTAATAACTATTGATATTAATAAAGAGTGCTAAAGTCTTTATTGACATTAGTTAAGTGTTATTAGAACCAATGTCGGTAAAGACTTTAGGGACATATACAAAAAATACTAATTACCGCTAAAAATACATATTAACTACAATTAAGAATTAATTACTGCTAATAATCATTTTTTATGTAATGAATGTGCATGCATCTAACGAGGCTTAATGCATGTATCATTCTCTCTCACACATAAACAGTTCTCTTCAACTATTTTTCTTTTCTCTATCTAGCTAGTAGCTAGCTATATGATGATTGATGAAAAATATTGAAGCCTCGAATATTTTCTTTCAAAACAAGGAGAATATATTCGATGGACATTGATGTAACATTTGGTTACACAAATTGCAATAATTGTACGTGATCTAGAGATGCCATTTCTTCGATGAATTTCAGTTACGTATTGCTTAATATGGAAGGCATTGCGAAAAGAAAAGTTAAATATTACTCCTTCTGTTTTAATTGATATATGATAAGCTTTTCTTTTTAATTCGTTAAAAAGAATGGAGGGAGTAAATACATAGACGCCCTGACATATCATATAAGATTCCTTTCTAGAGGCAAAAGCAACAAAAAAGAATAGGTGAAAAGTTTGATAAATGCAATTTCAGTTTAGTGAAAGGATATCACAATTTTTTAACTTTATTTTGCTGGCAGCCGGCAGGTATTTGTAGGTACAAAAAAGTTAATTTCTCAAAAGATCATTCAATTTTGAAAAATTATGTAATAAAGTCACTAAATTTTGTTTTGTATCAATAAAATCATTCAATTTATATTTAAAATCATCCAACTAAATTTATTACTATTCTTTTTGGGTACTTATTTAAATTAATTATAATGAAGTATTAATTTTGAAACATTTGTTTATTATTATTTTAATAATGAATATGACATAAAAATATTAATAATAAATTTAGTTGAGTGATTTTATTGATATAAAACAAAGTTTAATGACTTTGCTAAATAATTTCTCAAAGTTGAGTAACCTTTTGAGATATTAACTCGTACAAAAATGGTCCATTCTGAAAGAATAAATTAAACAAAATACAGATTCATATTAGGCTAAGCAACAAAGAAGGAAGGAGATTGAGAAAGCGAGAAGAAGTGTAAATTACTTTTCACATCTCTAAACACAAAATCTTCTTTGGACTCTGCGAAAAGCTTTTTTTAAAAAATAAAATAAAATCAATATTATTGCTTGATATTATAGTATGCTTATGAAAATTGTGCCAAATATATTTAGCAAATGCTTATCGTACTTGGTTATGGAGAGACTTAGTACAATTTTGACATCATTCTGCTTCTGATCTTTCCCAGAAGCATCACAACCAATGGCATATTTGAAAGGATATCTTTTGAAGACAGTCGATGCATGATAAATAAAAACAAATTAAATTCTGTCATGAAAAAAGCAGATTTATACTCGAAAAATTATGAACCCTTGGTTTCTAGTAGAATATATTTGTATTCCTCGAACATTATCTACCAATTCTCAATCAAAGTTCAGCTGTATTTTTCTTTTTTCATGATCACATTCTTACGAGAAATAGGACCACAAGCACAAGAATGTCCAACATTATTAATTGGGAAGAATCAATAAATATATAGACGGTTGTCTAGTTATATTGTTTTGAGTGATCCTCAGCTCATGGCATTATGTTTGAGGTTGAGTTATTTTTTTTATGGTATTGAAGGCACCTTTTTCTTGATTTACTCAATGTTGGGACCTGGTCCCCGCCATATATATTATGTTGTTTACGCTCCAAATTGTTTGATGTTGATTGTGCAAGACAATGTTAGATTGTTCCTGTATTAGTCGCGGGAATAAGTTGTAATCTCCTAATTCTCGATTCATAATCTAACTTTTGAAGTTAAGTTAGGTTCAATAACGTAGGATGGTTGTATTATTAGCAAAAAGACTTATTTTCATGTCAAATCCATTATGAGAAAGTTATTCAAGCATTTGCTAATCTCATAATTTACCAAAGTAAAGATGCTAGATGAGTCTCCAGCCCAATGCCTGGTTACAACAACCATTTTTTTCCACCTATCTGATCCTCAAGCAAAAAAGAGGAAGAAAAGAAAAACTCAACATTTTGGTCTAATAATTCTTAGATTCATGAGAAATTGAATAGTAGTAACATATAGGAAGAGTACAAGTGACAAGATATGCTTTCTTGACCTATAGCATTTTGTCGAATCAATAAACTTCAAAAAATAACAAATATATTCTTTGAAGAATCAAAAGCAAACATGTCATGAATTCATTCCTAAGCAGAGTATTAATTCCTCAGCACCAACCAACATCAAAGATCAAGATCGTATGGGATACTTTTTGGGATCCATTTATCACCTTGCAAAAAATTGCGAACTGTAAACTTAGACGCCTCTGTTTTATCAATAACTTTGGACCATTGTACTCTCTTGCTAGTATCAGAGCCTGGTCCCCTATATTATACTCAGCCAAATATATCTGCGTCACTTGTGGATTTTCACTCCACCCTCTTGGGTCAATGAAATCACTAATATAACTAGACATAATTACTGCCTTCCCTCCATTTTTCCAAGGCCAACCTAAGAAACTTTCCACTTGTGTCTTGTTAAAATTTCTTGTAGTTGATATGTTACAATTCTGAAGTACTAACCCTGGATTCGAAGTAATGCTATCTGCCCCTGGAGCAAGTATTCTCACTCCTTGTCCATGATTTGGCAGTCTTGCTTTAAGACGACTATTTTGAAAAATAGCACGTCCGCTACCAGTGATAAAATCGATTGTACCAAAAATTAAACATTCTCTGAAAAATGAAGTATCTGAGGAAAATATTGTATCCTGGCAACCCAAAAAACTACATTTATAAAATGAAGCAAACCCTTTAAATGGAGCAATTGTTAATGCAACTGCTTGACCACCTGCTGCTCCAGCAGTATTTCTGATTGACAACGAAATTCCAATAAAACCACTGCCGTATACTTCTGTTCACAAAAAATCATTTTATAACGTTGTTAGACGCTCGTTGATCTATAAGTTAAAAATACGATTAATAGATTTACCTAATGTGGCGGTGTAAGGAGTTGGATATTCTTTACTGCTTTTACTTGCTGTTATTACTGTGGCGTCCATACCATCACCAACAAGGGCAATATTTGGTTTGTCATTCGGAATAGTGATGTTTTCATTGTAATTTCCTTTTTTGACATGTATAAAGTATGTTTTTGAACTCATTTTTGGTGCTGCATTTAACGCTTCAGTGATTGTTTTGTAATCGCCTGAACCATCTTGTGCAACTGTTGAATCGAACGTCATACAATTCACTCCACTCCACCAGAGCATCACAATTACTGTCAAAATTACTTTGTCTTTCCCTTCCATCGCCATTTTTTTCCTACATTAACAAAAAATAATAATATTAACATCCAAAAATTTAAATAAATACAAACTAGATAATTGAATGATAGTAATTTAGAATGTGTTTGGGTTCATTGAAATTTTTTTTAAAAAAAAAAACAAGTAATTTTCTAGCGATAAAGCATTATCATAAATGTTTTCTACTGAAAATATTTTTTCTTTATTACCGAACACATCCTTAGTGTAGAACTGCTATAGTCCATCCTAAAGTGCCAAATTTGATTCTCAAATGGTTTTTTTGTTTCTCCTTTCCTTTACCTGGGCTTCACCCACGATAGTTGACGTAGTCTAAAACTTAATAAAATCTCAACAAATATTAGATCTAAATTCATAATAAAGACGAAAATCTCAATAGTTGAATCTATTAAATTTAAATTATAGATCCGTCTCTATAATTCTCGAGCCCTAAAAAAATTGAAACACACATTAAAGTAGATAACTGGTTTAGTAGAGAAAAATTCACAAAAAATGCTAAAGTACTAATATATCTGAACTAATACTATAGGAATTGCAGGGATAGAGTTCTGAAATAATTAGCATTACCACGAAATTAACAAACTTTGATGGATGCTTATGTGAGTGTATATTCAAAAGACAAAAATAATTAATTGATGATTAGTACATTGTGAATTTACAACTATAAATGTGATTATGAAAAATTGATGAAACATTTGAAGGTGAAACATGAAATTGCATAGGCCTTCATCTTCATTATATAGGGGCACAAATGATAAAAGTCAAATTAATTCATTAAATATGGAATAATTATTTTTATTTTTAGATGTAACGGTTTAGATGCATATTACATGGTACTATAAAGTCAAACTTGCGAAAGATTTAGTTTTTAAATTTTGACTGGTAATTTCAAAGTGGAATATTTAACATTAATTACCTAAGTAGGTGAATTTATATCTTCGAGTTTTAAGTAGCAACTTGCAATTAATGGGTTCATGTGTAAGGACACATATTATACATCTTTGACAATGAATTTGGAAATCTTCTTAAGTTTTAGGAATAAAATCATATATTTAAAAACCACATAGAAACTATTATAAGTCGTAATATTAACAATTCAAATTATTTTAAAATAGATTAAAAAATTACGATAAAAAATAAAGTTAGTTAAATCATAAAATCTGAAAACTCACATTAATTGAGACAAGTATAGATTTAACCAAAATTCGGAATAGTAGAAAGACCGAGGGATAGTGTTGGCGGTAGAATAGAAGGCTTCTTTCTTATTTTTTTTCTTTGGGGGTGTGGGCGGGGGGGCGGGGGATATTGGGTTTGGACTTGTTGATTTAGAGCCCGTTTGGATTCGCTTAAAAGGTACTTCATATTTAAGTCGAAAAAAAAAAGTCAAATCGAAATTAACTTTTAAGTAAAAAATAAAAAGTCAAACTGAAATAACTTTTAAATCAAAAATAAAAAGTCAAATTGAAATAACTTTTAAGTCAAAAAATTAAAAGTATGAGGAGACCTACTTTTGATTTTTGACTTATTTTAAGTCACTTTTGACTTTGTCAAACATTTCCTAACTTATTTGAAGTCAATTTTTACTTATTTTAAGTTATTTTTTATATTTGTCAAATACTTCAAGAAGTCAAAAACTGACTTAAAAGCAGGTTTGACCAACTTTTAAGTCAAACCAAACACCCTCTTACTACATTTACATACTCCATTATTATATATAGTATTGTTACCTATACTGTTCAAACATTATTTATCTTATCATTAATTAAGAGTTTCCTACTATATATTGAGGAAAATATATATAGTATTGTTACCTATACTTTTCAAATATTATATATCTTATCATTAATTAAGAGTTTCCTACTATATATATA